>SJYT01018619.1:0-116283 GCA_006410635.1 Cephalophus harveyi
GGTCATCACAGAGCACTGAGCTGAACTCCCTGCACTCTACACCAGGTTCCCACCAGTTATCTATTTTATAAATAGTAGAGTACATATATCAATTCCATTCTCCCAATTCATCCCTGCCCTTACCCTGCTTTGTGTCCACATGTCTGTACCCCGCATCTGTGTCTCTATTCCAGCTCTGCAAATAGGCTCAGCTGTACCATTTTTCTAGATTCCACATACATTTATTATCATTTATTCCTGGACTTCCCTCATAGCTCAGTTGGTAAAGAATCTGCCTGCAATGCAGGAGACCCCGGTTTGATTCCTGGGTCGGGAAGATCCACTGGAGAAGGGATAGGCTATCCACTCCAGTGTTCTTGGGCTTCCCTTGTGGCTCAGCTGGTGAAGAATCCACCTGCAATGCGGGAGACCTGGGTTTGATCCCTGGGTTGGGAAGATCCCCTGGAGAAGGGAAAGGCTACCCACTCCAGTATTCTGGCCTGGAGAATTCCATGGACTGTATGGTCTACAGGGTCCCAAAGAGTTGGACACACTGAGCAAATTTCACTTTTACAGCTTTGTGAGGTACAGATGTAGTTGCTTCCATTTTACTGGCGAGGACAACGAGGCTCAGAGAAGTATGGTATGCATTCCAAGTCATGCCGCTAATAGCAAGAACCTAGAGGGGAACCCAGGTCTAGCTGGTTCCAAGGCCTGCATCATTGCTACTGCTCCTTGGAGTTCTGGCTATGGCTGGCTTGCTAACAAAATCACCAGTTAGTATTCTTCCTCAGTCATGAGCGTGGAAAAGCCAGTGATGATTCAACAAACTCTGGGTGGACAAAATCAATTAATAAGAATCTTTTCCCCTCAGGGAGCTCATAGTCTAGGCTGCTGCTGCTGCTGCTGCTAAGTCGCTTCAGTCGTGTCCAACTCTGTGCGACCCCATAGACGGCAGCCCACCAGGCTCCCCCGTCCCTGGGATTCTCCAGGCAAGAACACTGGAGTGGGTTGCCATTTCCTTCTCCAATGCACAAAAGTGAAAAGTGAAAGTGAAGTCACTGAGTCGTGTCCAACTCTCAGCAACCCCCATGTACTGCAGCCTACCAGGCTCCTCCGTCCATGGGATTTTCCAGGCAAGAGTACTGGAGTGGGGTGCCACTGCCTTCTCCGAGTCTAGGCTGGGTGTGAGGCAAATAACCAGGCCATCTCAGGGAGGCACATCTATGATTGGAGAAGTGACAGTGCATTGAACCCAGCCTGAGGGACCAGAGAGCATTCCTCAGGGAAGAGGTGCTTGAGTCTGCAAGAAGGATAGTTGGAATTAGGACCCTCAGTCCTTTTGTAGGCAGGGGGGGAGACCAGGACACCCAATGTACCGCCTTCCCTGCACAACCAGACCTTCTGTTCATCACTGGGTTGCAGACACCCTGACGGTGAGATGAGAACTTGGGAATTTCAACAGATGGGTGGCTGCTGATGGCTTTGCATCAGAAATGTAGTCAAAGCTGGGCAGCGCAGGGACTTCCCTGGTGGCTAAGATTCCATGCTCCCAATCCAGGGGGCCTGAGTTTGATCCCTGGTTGGGAAACTAGATTCCACACGCTGCAACTAAGAGTTCACATGTCACAACTAAAGATTCTGCGTGCCACAACTAAAAGATCCCTCACGCTACAAGTTAAAAAAGAAAAAAAAAAGAACCCACATGTCACGTGAAGACCTGGTGCAGCCAAATAAATAAATTAATAATAATAATAATAATAAAGCTGGGTCGTGCACAGCTTTGCCCTGGTCCTAGAGTCAGAATCTGGAGGGTTGAGGGGAGTCAGGGAACCTGTGTTTTAAACCAATGGATTGTCCACAGAGCCCACACACTGCATCAGGAGGGTACATGTTCCCTCAGACCCAGCCCTGGCTTGAAACAATGGAAGCATTCAATAAATAAGAAGTGAAAAACAGGAAGAAAAATATATAAGAAAATTAAAAAGAAAGATGTATACCTTGTTCTTTTCCACTGTGAGCTTATAATCTCTCTGGGGAGATAAATCACCCACATCAAAAAGACTCATGATTCTGTCCTCTCATAGGCCCTATTAAACATCCACTGCCTGGATCAGACAGGGCTTCCCTGGAGGCTCAGACAGTAAAGAATCTGCCTGCAATGAGGGAGACAGGGGTTCAATCCCTGGGTCAGGAAGAACCCCTGGAGAAGGAAACGGCAACCCACTCCAGTATTCTTGTCTGGCAAATTCCACAGACAGGAGTCTGGCGGGCTACAGTCCATGAGGTTGCAAAAAGTGGGACACAATGGAGAGACTAATGCCCAGATCAGACAGGCAGGGCTGAGGCAAGTCCCTGGACGAGGATTGGGACATGAGGAGAGGGGACAGAATAAGTAAACTCTCCACCATTTTTGTCAGATCCAGTCCAACCAACATTTATTGAGTGCCTCCTGTGTGGTGGGCCCTGGGCTAGCTGCCGAGGATATGCCGGGGAGACATGGTTTCTGCCATCTAAGAAGGAACTGGTTAGAGAGGGAGACAGACAAGTGAATAAAAGATTACACCCTGGTGTGGTATACAGAGAGAAGGCAACAGCCAGATCACAGCATGATGATTAAAATAGGGGCTTTGGGCGTGGATAAGCTGGGGTCAGATCTCAGTTCCAACACAGCCCAGCTGGGCACCTGGGGAACACTCCTAAGATCATTCAGCATCAGGTCCCCGTGTGTATAATGGGATTGTTTTAGGACGTACGGCAGGGTGTCTAAATAGTGCTGCAGCTGATGCACCACTACTGGGCCCGGGAGCCACTCAGCAATGTCAGCTCTGCGGATCATGATGTACAAAAGGGAAAGTGATGAACTCCGTGAAGGTCAAGATCGGGGCGGTGATGCCAGGACAGAGTTTTGAAGGATGAAAATGAGCTCATCAGGCAGTTGAGGATGGAGGCAGTGGGAACACGCTGTACAAAGGCTGCCTGAAGCATATAGTAATGTATTGTTTTCAAGGATGTGGGCAGAGAACCTTATCACTTGGGAGTGGCTGGAGGTGAGAAGGATGGGAGAGGAGTGGGAGGCAAAACTGTTGGAGTGGATCCTAGGTGCCACGTGATAGAGCTAACAGGCCATGCTGCCACTCTCTAATGCTTCACCCATTGCAGATATTGCTGATCAATCACAGACCTCTTCTTCGCTGAGCCAGAATATGACTCTGACACTGTGGGCAAATTCTCCAGCCACCTGATGGGCACTGACCTGCAAGTTGAAGGCTATTTGCCATCCCTGAGTGAGGACTAGAAACAGGTCCTTCCAGAACCCACTCATGTATCCCTGCCCCCAGCGGGGAGTCTTATCAAACCCTTCCTGTCTCTGCCACACTGTGGTTTGGGCTGCAGGGAGCTGGCAAGCCATAGTCTTTCCTTCCTTTAGATTAGCCTTCTCCAGGTCCATGTCCTAACCTCAGGTCTAGGAGGCAGCTGGAGCAGCCTGCCATTTGAGGTCTGGCTGGCCCTGGGCTGTTCCACCCTCCCCTCCCCACAGCGAAGGCAGCAGTACCACCCAGTCCCAGCCAGGGTTGACTCTGTGGGTGGGCGGATCCCTCTGCTGGGTCTGGCTTTCTCTCCACCTGTGGCCGCTGCAGCCCAGGGCCACCACATCAGGCCCAGCAACAACCTTCCTCGGCCAAGATGATTCCAGTTTGGCCAGAATCTCATGGTGCTTATGGGAGTGAGGGATGTGGGCAGGGCGGGGCTCCCTGCGAGACTGGCCACTGCGGCAGGGACCAGGAATAGCCCAGACAGCACCACGTAGGTCAGGCCTGCTCCACTGAAGCAAACCCTGTCCTTGGAGAGGCTGGAGTGAAGAGCTCAAGACTCAGTTTCCAGACAGTGTGGAGTCAAATCCTGGCTCTGCTATTTACCAGTGTTACCAGTTTGCTTCTCTCTGCCTCAGTTTTCTTATCTGTAAAATGGGAATGATAATAGTAATTCCTCTTGGGTTTTTTGCAAGGATAAACTGACCAATCTTAAAAAAAAAGTGCTAGCATTTAGCAATCAGCTTTTAAAGATTAATTATTGGAAGGAAGGAAGAACAGAATGGGTACACAGAGGGATCTGCCTCAGTTTTCTTATCTGTAAAATGGGAATGATAATAGTAATTCCTCTTGGGTTTTTTGCAAGGATAAACTGACCAATCTTAAAAAAAAAGTGCTGGCATTTAGCAATCAGCTTTTAAAGATTAATTATTGGAAGGAAGGAAGAACAGAATGGGTACACAGAGGGCTTGTAAATAGGATAGAATGGTTTTGAATATGACCTTGCTGGGCTGGAAAAGCACCTAGAGGGGTCATGACTCAGAGGCTCCAGTTTTATGAAAGGTCAGTGCTTCCCTCCCATTTGTCAGGGGCCTGGGACCCCACAGCCTGTCCTGACCCACCTCACAACCCCTGGGACAAACCTTGCCTCTCCTCCACTGTAACTGACCTCCTTGTCCCCCAGAGGCACAGAACTCCTGTGAATTCCCTCCAGGCCTGGTGAGATGGGAAATTAATTCCCTTTAATCCTGTACTTAATGTACAAGATTCCACTCCCCAGTGAGACAGTGAAATTAATCTGCCACTAATTTTCTGTTTGCCAAGCCTGGGTGTCAGCATTTTCAACCCTGCTTTCCAACTGTCTTTCATCCTGGGGAACAAAGACCAAATCTCTTCTCAGGCCCTGTTTATTCTGTCTTCAAGAAAAATGAATCACCCAGGCATTCTGCTTTACTGGTTTGAGAAGGAGGGTGGAATGAGGTTTGCCCGTCTCTCCCGGAGGGCACAGATTCTAGGCCCATCACCCTAGCCTCTCCTCAGCTTTCTGGGTGTGATGGGATTAGGAGCCCCATGATCTGTTTGCTTACTCAGAGTCTGTGTGTAAGTCACAGACAGGATGGGTAATGGCCACCTCCTGAGAAGTGCAGGAGGGGGAGCCCCTGAAGCTCAAACACCAAGCTCTAATGTGAGGTGAGGACCTGGGTGAGGACCTTGCCAGGGTGTTTGTGTGCTTGGGTGGAGGCTCAGGACCTGGCCTCACCTACCTATCTAGCCTCTGTTCACAACACCTAAGGCTTCAGCTATGCCTGCTCTTTCCTGAGCATGTTTATTCTAAGCTGCTCCCTCTGTTGGGCCCCTTGCTCTCCCACCCCCCATGCCAAAGGCTTTGACCTCTCTGTGCCTCCTTATAACAGGAATAATAGTAGCACCTGGCGGAGGGGTGGGACAGGTGGACTGAATGGGACCCTCACCTAAAGTCTGAGAAGTGCATGATGTTGGCACGTGCCTGATAAGTGGAAGCTTGGACTGACTCAAATGCCCCACCTCTGGGCCATGTTCCCAAACCCCCAACCGACAGGGGGAGGCCTCTCCTCTGGGCCCCCGTGGCACTCACACCTCTGCTCTGTCAGGGTGCCCTGGCCTGAGCCTGGTCCATACTGCTGCATGCCCTGGAGCCAGGGAACGCAGTCTCTCTGCATTTTGTTTTCCTTGCCTGTAGAGCAGAAATAATGGTAATAATGACCTCACTGGGGTTGTCATGGGGAATTAAATGAGATGATGCTCATTAAGGGTTTAACACAGGGTGTGCTCTGGGGTCATCAGTGAATAAGTATCGTGATGTCTCTTGTTAACACAGTTATTGATCATGCATTGAGAAGTCTGTCTTCCCCAGCAAAAGCTCCTGGAAGTCTGTCCTTGCCCAGCAGAGCTCCCTAAAGGCAGAGACAAGCCTGAGTTTTTTGTGGGATCTTTGGTGACCCACGTACTGGGCGTGACTCCAGAGAGCGGCAGGTGAGGTGGACCATGTGGAGGGAGGTCACCTACCCTGAGTGCAGGATGATCTGCACCCAACCTAGTGTGTCCCTGGGGGCCATCTCCTGGCGCCATCTGAGTGAGCTCAAATCCCCAGCCCTGTGTCACTGTCACCCGTTAGCTGAACCATTGCCCCGACGATGGTAATAACCTTGTTCCACTCACCGTCCCCCTCCCCCAGTGTCACTATCCTATTAGCAAGCCCCCAGGTGTGTCAGAGAGACCCTGGAAACCATCTAACCCATCCTCATCCTTATAGCTGAGACTGAGGACCAGAGAGGCTGTCCCCCTGGCCTAAGGCCGCGCAGAAAGTCAGGGCGGCACCAGGGTTGGATCCAGTCTCTTGATTCCCACTGGAGGACTCCTCCTGACCCTGGGCCGCCTGTCCTCGCTTCACCAGAACTGCCGTGGTGGAGGGAGGGCACCAGCAGTCACTGAGCATCTGCTACGTACAGCGTACTTTGTAGGCTTTTGTGTGTATTAGCTCAGTCACTCCTCCTACACATCTGGAAGAAGTGATGCTACGCTGCCCATTTTATAGGTGGGAAAACTGAGGCTAAGAAAGATGACGTCCCTGATCAAGTCACAGTAAGGCGAGGGCAAGGCTGGAATCCAAACTTAGATCGGTTTGCCTCCAAAGCCCGTGGTTTTTCCCTACAACCTCCTATGGAGAAATGGGCATAGCTGGGCCACAAACGGGCAGGGGGCAGCCAGCCCTGCATCTCTGTCTCGCTCTGCAGTGGGAGACATGAGGCTGCTTGAACAATCAAATTACAGACAGTGACTGAGGAGTCAGGAACAGCCAGGGCTTAGATTATCCTGGTGGGACTTCCCACTGCCTCCGTGACCCAGCCCATGGCCCCGCCACCTGGGCAGACCCCTGCTGCTGGGGTGGGGGCGGCAGGCGTGTGCGGCAGGGTTTGCAGCGGGCTGGGACTGGAGCAGCAGAGACCGAGGCCCGGCAGCTGCCACGAGCCTCAGGCTGGCGGTGCCAGGAAAGGGGCAGGAAGTGGTTTGTGGGGAGCGGTGACGAGGCTGAGGCTGTTCGATGTGGTTTCTGCCCTGGAAACCTGACTCATGTGGACGAAGCCGAGGCCCCCCCTTCCCCAGGGGGCAGTTAGTGCAATTACAGGCCCTGGTTGGGCAGGGAAGGGAGGGTGTGTGCTCTGAGGGAGAGGCCGAACGGGGCCTCAGGAACCCAAGGCCGCCCTAGGGGTCCGCGGTTTCCCCACCGCCCGGTGGGCGGAGGGCCTGTGGGCGGACGAGTCGAGGAAGGCCAAGGGCCTGAGCCGAGGAGGAAGCTGGCGGCGCGCGCTCTGCCTGCGCGGAGGGCTCCTGGGAGCGAGGCTGCAGTCTTCCCCGGAGCCCAGCGCGTTTCTGACTCACCACGTGAATTTGGGCAAGGCCCTCTTCTTTCTCTGAGACTCACTTTCTTTCTTTATCTCTCAGGGGAGGTTTCCACCGTTTCCACCAGCTCTAAGAATTAGATGACTCTCCCCTGCCCCCACCCAATCAAAGGCGCGTACAAACCGCAGGCAGAAAAATAACAACACAGAAAACCACAGTTAACAAGTAGTAACTGCTGGGGCTGTGCTGGGCCCTGCTCTGAACCCTTTGCCTGCTTTCTATTGAGTTGACCAGAAAGTTCGTTCGGGTTTTTCTGTAAGATGTGATGGAAAAACCCTGATGAACTTTTTGGCCAACCTTCCCAACAGCCCTGATGTGCCCATTTCACAGATTAGGAAATAGATCAGAAAGTCACAGGGAGCTACCGGTGGGACACTCTGGCCTGCGTCCTGGAGAGAAGGGGAAATCTTCTGATTCTGAGCGGAGGCGCTACCAGGCCCCCCATGTCCCCATGCTGTCCCCTCCCCTTGCCCTAGAGCCCCTGGCCTGCTCGGTATGTTACTCCCTCTCACGCGACCTCCTTAGCTATTGAGTCATGCCAAAGGGGTAAGAAATTGCTTTCTCTGTTCTAGGAAAGTGGAATGCTGGACCCTGCTGTTCAGATACCTTATCACCACCCCGACTCCCCTGTCCCCCATCAATTTCAGGTGACAGAACCAAAGGCGACCTTGTTGGCCAAGCAGAGTGAAGCTTCAGGGAATTCTGCGGAGCTTCCTTGGAGAGTGGGGAGTGGGGGGGTGGTTAGCCGGGCGGAAGGGCTGCATGTGCCCATCCTGAGAGTCCAGCTGCTGCTTTTACTGGATGCATGATAAGCCGTGTAACCCACGTGCAGTTTTACGGGAAGAAAGTGTTGGTTTACACAAAACAAATCTGAATATCCTGATGGAGTTCACCCTGCCTGTTTAATGAACAGTGACCCTGAGGCTCAGAGAAGGAGAGTGACTTGCTCCATGAGAGCTTGATGGCGGAGCTGCGCCGAGAACTCACGTGTCCTGACTCTGGACTCTGTGCTTCATCCCACCACAGCTCAGGCCAGGCGGGACTGGGAGCTGTCTGCCTAGAGTAAGAATGGGAGCTCTTTCCTTGTCAGAAATTTCAAGCAAGGCCTTTTTGGATTTTATTAAGCAGGACTTGACTACTAAAGTAGGGGAAACCCAGCTTACTTACATTCCCCCATCTTTATTGATATAACTGACATATAATACAGTGTAAGTTTTGAATCGATGGTTACCAAGGAGGAAGGGAGAGGGATGGGACAGTTAGGGAGTTTGAGACTGACATGTACCCGCTGCTATGTTTAAAGTGGATAACCAACAAGGACCTACTGTATAGTCCAGGGAACGCTGCTCAATGTTATGTGGCAGCATGCATGGGAGGGGAGTTTGAGGGAGAATGAATACATGTGTATGTTTGGCTGAATCCCTTTGCTGTCCACCTGAAACTGTCACAGCATTGTTAACTGGCTATACTCCAATATAAAATAAAAAGGTAAAAAAATATTGTAAGTTTCAAGTGCACAGTATGATGATTTGATGCACCCATATACTGTAAGGTGCTTACCACAATAAGGTTAGTTAACACATCTTTCACCTCCCATAAATACCATTTTATTGTTGTCATTGTTATGGTGAGAACATTTAAGATCTACTCCCTTAGCCACTTTTCAAGTACACAATACAGAAATGTTGACTGCAGTTCACCATGCTGTACATCACATCTCTGGGACTTAATCATTTTATAACTGAAAGTTTGTACTTTTGACCAACTCTTCCTGTTTACCCCACTCCTCAGGCCCTGAAACCATCCTTCTACTCTCTGTTTCTATGAATTTGATGGTTTTAGATTCCACATGTAAGTGAAATGATATGGCTTTTATCTTTCTCCATCTGACATATTTCACTTAGCCTCATACCCTCAAGATCCATCTATGTTGTGACAAATGGCAGGATGTCCTTTTAATGGCTGAATAATATTCCAATGCAATGGAATGTTTCATTCCATATATGTAAAGCACATTTTCTTTATCCAGTGCATCCGGTGATGGACAGCAGCTTCCTGTTTCTCTTGGGGAATGTGGAACAGTTCTGGCCAGAAACCTACAGATCTTCTAGATGGAAATGCCACCAAAGTATTTAGCAAGAGTGTCTGCATACAGTAGGTGCTCAAAACTGCTAACTGAGGCTGACACAGCCGTGTTTGCCTACCCAGAGTCACCTTCCCACCGTTTGACTCACAGAAAAGAGTCCAGGAGGACAGGAGTGAAGGCCAGAGTTTCCTCCAGGGCCAGGGGCCAGAGTGTATGTTCTCCCCTCTCCCTTGTACATGTCATGACCCAGGTCTGAATATTGTGGGGGGTACTGGTTTGAGGGTGCAAAGACTCCTGGCTCCAGGGTCCTAGTCCTAGGTCGTAGGTCTTGGATCCTAGTCCTAAGGTGTCACCAGCCCTTTCCTGTGGGCCTCAGTTTTCTCCTCTGTGGAAGGGAGAAGTTGAACCAGCTGGTGGTTCTCAACCCTGGCTGTCCAGAACATCACCTGGGCAGCCTTCAAACAATCCCCAGGCCCAGGGCTCACCCTGAGTCAACTGAACTTCAGTGAGTTCCATCTGAGTATCTGTGGTTTTGATTCTGATGCCCAGCAAAGGGTGACTGGGGGGTGAGGGAGTCCTTGAGCTGCATGGGTTCTCAATAGGCTGCTGTGTGTAGGGTTCTACATCTCCTCTTGGTTTTGATTGGGCATCCATCTCAGCTGGAAGGGTTCCCCAGCATGTCTCTCCTGCTGTGTAACAGATGACAGGCAGTGGGCCCCTGGGTGCTGCCGGGAGAAGGCCATCCAGGGATTGGACTCCAGGGCCGAGACCCCAGAGATGACATTCTTCTCTGCACAGGCCAGTCTGGGCTGCTCTGGTTAAAGCATGGCCTCCAGCTCTGAGGCAGACTTCCAGCAGGAGTCAATCCATCCAAAGACTTGGGACTCTGGTGGCCTGGATGGGGATCCTGGCAGGAAGCTGGGGTTGGGGCCTCAGTAGGAGCCCGCCGAGGGCCAGCATCCAAAATCAGACTCCCAACATCCAGTTTAGGTTCTGCTGCCTCTGGGCCTCAGTGATCTCATCTGTAAAATGGGCCATATGATCCTCAGCTCAGGTGGTGTTAGGAGGCTGCTGTGGGGATTCTGATATGGAGACCCTTGGAGAGGGGTTCAGGCAGTACCAGGACGTAAAGTCCCAGGTGGAATGACAGTACAGGAATGAAAGCTAAGGGAGCAGAGCTCCGATGATACGGTACTGGGAAAGCTGAACCCAGAGAGTCTTTATACAGGAGAACGAGGCCTCAACACGTGCATACAGGTGGGAGTATTTTCACCAAGGCATCCTTTGCAAGAAAAATTTTAAGGACTTCCTTGGTGGTCCTATGGTTAAAAACCTGCCTTCTGACGTAAGGGACGTGGGTTTGATCCCTGGTTGGGGAACCAAGATCCCACATGCCTCAGAGCAACTAAGCCTAAGAGTTGCAGCCACTGAGCCTGCGCACCCTGGAGCCTGCATCACTAGAGAGTTGGTGTGATGCAACGGAGACCCAATGCAGCCAAATAAAAATAAATTAATTTCTTTTGAAATTTTAATTAATTGTTTAACATTTTTTAAATGTTAAAATTTAACATTTAAAAAATGTTATTAAAAAAATAATTTTACCAGAAGCCCCAGTTTACAAAACATGTATAGTCATACATGTAACACATGTCTGACTAACGTGGCTGATGTGGGGACAGTTAGTTCCTGGATTTGCCTCCCCTTCTTCCCCTCCACCGTGGCCTAATTTGGGAATAAGTTTGAAAATCACTGACCTTGAGCTGAGAGACCAGCGTTTTGCCCTTCTGAGGTCTGGTGCAGGGAAAGAGTATGCAGTGGTGGTGCTGGTGGCGGGGGGTGGTTTGCTCTGCATCCAGGAGCTTTTCCCTGCAGTAGGCTTGGTAGGCGCTGAGTCAGGGCCTGGGGTGCTGGTCTCTACCCTACCTGAGACTTGAAGAGTGAACACGGCCTCTTCAGGGGTCCTTTAGGGGCCCTGCTTCCAGGGAAGGCCTGGCAGGGGGCCCATCCTGCCCTGGTTCTTGGTTGTGTGCAGAGAGACAGGCTTCTCTCAGGAAAACTTGACATTGGCCACTTGGCTGGGTCCCTTGGGGGGGCACGGTGGCCTTGAGGTGGACAAGAAAAGCAACGCGATGACTTCTCTTTCGCTTCCCTCCGTGGACCTGCCTGGCAAGAGGAGCAGGGACAGCCCCATCAGGTGGCACCCGGGTGGGGAGTTCATGGAGGGAGGAGGACGACAGCGGAAGTCAGAACTGAGGGTGCAAAACCAAGGGTGTGTGGTTCCGAGAGCAGGGTTGGGAAGGGCTAAGATGAGAAGATCCCCTGGTGGTGGCTCAGACAGTAAAGAATCTGCCTGCAATGCGGGAGACCTGGGTCTGATCCCTGGATTAGGAAGATCCCCTGGTGGAGGGCCTGGCACCCCATCCAGTACTCTTGTTTGGAGAATCCCATGGACAGAGGAGCCTGGTAGGCTGCAGTCCGTGGGGTTGCAAAGAGTCGGACACGACTGAGTGACTTCACTTTGACTTTTCACTTTCATGCATTGGAGAAGGAAATGGCAACCTACTCCAGTATTCTTGCCTGGAGAATCCCAGGGATGGGGGAGCCCAGTGGGCTGCCGTCTATGGGGTCGCACAGAGTTGGACACGACTGAAGTGACTTAGCAGCATGGACAGAGGAGCCTGGTGGGCTGCAGTCCATGGGGTTGCAAAGAGTCGGACACGACTGAGCCACAAAGCACACACTATGAGACGAGACTGGCCCTCCAGGCCCCTAGGGTGGGGCTAGCGGGCTCCGCCTTCAGAACGTGTCCTGAACCTACTACTTCCCAGCACCTCCACCTGGCATGCAACCCTGCGTGAACCACATGCCCTCACATGCATCCTTATTGGCCCTCCCTGACTGACCGCTCCCCCTTCTTCTTTTTTAAAAATATTATAGATGTCAATTTTATTTTTATTTATTTAAATAAAATTTGGCCGCATGATATGCGGGATCTTATTTCCCTAACCAGGGATCCAACTCATGCGTCTTGCTGTGGAAGTGCAAAGTCTTAACCACTGGACTGCCAGGGAAGTCCCTACTCCCCCTTTCTTATATTCCATGTGGGGTCAGAAACATCTGTAAGAAAAGAAGGACATTATCATGTCACTGCTGGACCCAAAACCCTGAGCAGCTTCCAAATTTCTGCCTGGATCTCCAACTTCACCGCCTCTCCTCCTCCTCACCCCTCACTGGTTAACAGGCCTCCAAACTGTTCCTGGAACCCCCAATCTAGCTGCAGTTCTCTCCCATCCTCAGTAGCACCTAGTCTAGGATTGCCAGATTAAACAGAGGACATCCAGTTACATTTGAATTTATATAAGCAACAAATCTTTTTTCTTTTTTTAGCACAAATATGTCCCCAATAGCGGATTCATTTCTTATCTGAAGTTTAAATGTAACTGCACAGTCTGTACTTTTATTTGCTAAATCTAGCAATCTTAGTCCTGTCCACCCCCTCTAGACACGATATTTTTTAGATCAACTGTCCTGTGTTCATGGGCTATTAGGAGCAGGTGTAAAGCTGTCTTGCAAGTATGTTATTTTACATAAGCGTGTTTAAGTACAATTATTTTAAATGAACTCTTTAACTTCAAATAAAGGCATGAATTTTAAATACATTTATTTTTCCAAAATAAATCTACTTGATGTCTGTGGGTGTCCTAGAAGCCGTGTTCTCCTATCTCTTTTCTACCTTTAGTGACCCAAGGGGTGGAGATTTTGGGAAAATTGGAGAGGGTGGTCTTTTAAATTAGAAAATCTGGGTTCAAGTGTAGGATCTGTCACTGACTTCCTAACTGTAAGTTGGGGAGTTTTTCTGACTGCTGTGGCCTCAGTTTATTCATCTGTAGAAAGGGGCTAAAACTCTATCTGTCTCATAGGTCATTATGAGATTCGTGACTCATGAGCATATTCCAAGAACTGGCCATGTGAGGGGGTTGATTATCAAGACCCTGTAGCCTGGGGTGGCCATATTCAAAAGCTCTGAGGCTCAGCACTTGGCTCCACTGTGAGCGCCAAGCTTCTTGACCTCCTGGGCCTCCTTGGCTGTCCATGCAGTTCCAGGTTATGGCACCAGGGGTCAGGCTTGCACATGGGTGGCTGAGCTCAGCCTTTGTGGTGCTCCAGGGGCCCTTCAGCCTGGGGAGGCGTTGGGGCGGAGGGCGGTTGGGAGTGGGAGGGCATAAGGATGGGGCAGTGGCCTGTGTTTGACATGGTTCTTGTCCCTGTGGGTCAGTGACCTACAGATGTGAAGGGTGAACTGCCCTGCCCTCTCCTTTTATATTTTGCTTGGCGCTGCTTAGAGGACTCCTCATCTCTTTGGCCCTCATCGAGAGACCCCCATGAAGGAAGCTGAGTTAGTAGGGAGCTGGAATCTGGAGAGAATTCTGAGCAGGGAGTTTGAAGAGAGTTAGGGCTGCTCTCTGCCAAGTTACTGGTGTCCTTGTGGGTTATATTGCCTTCTGAGCCTTGGCTCCTTCTGCAATAGAATGGGATAAGAATGCCTCACCTGGGATTTCCCTGCCTCCCTTAGACTTTCAGTGGCTAGGTCTCCTCAATTCCAATGCAGGGGAAATCCCTGCATTGATTGCGTTTGATCCCCGGACAAGGAGCTAGATCCCACATGCCGCAACTAAAGATCGAAGATCTGGTGTGCCGCAACTAAGACCCAGTGCAGCAAAATAAACAAAATACTTTTTTTTTTTTTAAAGAAAGAATGCCTCCCTTTCATGGGTCTGTTGATCTGGTGGGGTGATGTGTTGCTTTCTGGCAGGGCTAATGTCTCTAGCATTTGTCTAGAATGGCTTATGTTTGAAGGTGGAGACCCACCCTGAGCATGAACTACCCAGATGATAAAGAATAGACGAAAAGAACCCAGTGTGGGGGCAATGGCGAGACACCACGTGATCCCTTGCCAACTTCTGGAAGTAAGCACCAAGCTGTGAGGAGGGTTGGGGTGCCACCGCCCAGAGAGGGGCAGTCTCTGGCTTGATCACTCAGAGCTGGGGGCACAAGCTCAGGGCTCACTGGGCAGGAGGCTGACTGGGCTTGTTGGCCCATGCACGTGAGCAGTAGATCAGACAACCAGAGCGGGTGTGCCGGGGAGCCGGCTCACAGCACACAGGCTGTTGGCTCCTGGGACTTCAGATTCAGCTCAGGGTGTTTCTGGGCACCCGCTCTGGCTGCGGGGGCTCATTCACTAGAGGCAGACACATGCTTTCTGTGCAGTGGAGTGAGCCGCAAGATGGTTGTCGTCTTTGGTCCAGGCATCGGATCCAGAGAAGACTTCTCTCATCGTGGCTCCCTGGCCTCCGCTGAGAGCCTCACACGTCTGCCTCTGTATTGTACGGCCAGAAAGGAGGCTCACGCGGGGCCCTGGAAGAGTTGGTGTGCATGAACCAGGCCGACTCTGGCCAGGGGCCTGGCCTTCTCCCAGCCCCGCACCTGCTGCCCCTCAGCCAGCGGGAGCCGTGCGCGGGGCGCTCTGTTCCCTGGTCGCCACTGCGGTTTGGCTGGGTTGCTCCGGGAAGCCCAAGGGCTCTGGGTAGTGTGCTTTCTCAGGGTGGGTCCCGAGTGCCCTGATGGATTGCCCTCTCACCCTTGCTGGGTTACTGTGGTTTCCTCATCAGCAGAAATGACTCCTCACCCACAATTGCATCAGTCTTTCCACAGATCGGGTGAATCACGTTGCACGATGTGGTTTTGGACCATGCCCTGCGCTCTGCGAGGGGCTGGCTGGGCCAGTGGGTGGGGGGCTGGGGCGGCCTGTGCTTTGACTTGGACTTGGGAGAGGGAAGCAAAAGCCAGAAGGGGATTGCCAGGGGCAGTGGCGGGGCGGAGGGGAAATGGAGTTGGTGTGAGAGGATGTGGAACTCATTCTCACGGGCCTGAGAGGGGGCTGAACCAAGTGTCCAGTGACCTTGACCGCGACCGCATTGGGGAACCATACGGCTTACTCATCCCCAGCTCTACCACTACCTTCAAGAGGAAAAGAAATGAAGAGCACAAGCTGAATCACCCTCTGATGCACTGCAGGGGCGGGGGCGGTGGGGACTGGGGGATGAGCTGGTTTCGTTTCCTCTTCTTTCTCTATTTTGAACGCCATGGCTTGCTTCCCCTTTAGCTAACATGTTGTGGCCACGGGCTGAGGGCTTCCAACCTCAAGGCCAATTTCTTTCCTCTCTCTGCTTCACAGCCTACAGCTGCCCTTGAGTAGAAACTGTCTTCAAGGACTGTGAGGATTTCAGGGGGGTGGATTCTTCCCAGAGGTAGAAAGAGGCATCCTACTCCCCATCCACAGCAGCAGGAACAATTCTGCCCATTTCTCAGGTGGAGAGGATGAGTCCTCAGGGAAACGTGGCGAGTGCCTTGCTCTCCTCCCCTCTTTCTGAACCTACAGCACAGCCAACCTCCGTATGTCAGAATCGTGGGATCCTCCAGGATCTGCCGGTGGGAGTGGATGGCACTGTCTTCTGTCCAGGGAGAGGAAGCTGTGCAGAGGCTCAGAGTAAGGGCCCTGGAATGGGTCACTGTTTCAACCTTACCAACTTGAGCAGAAAAGAAACGGGCAGTGACACATGGAGGTGTCACCGGAGCAGAGCAGCCCAAAACACAGCGTCTACACAGGCTAGATCATGCCTGGACCGGTGTGGATTTGCCTGAATGACAAACTCCTGTAAGCTATTGAAATCTGGAGGGCTATTTGTTACATAGCATGGTCCATGTGGGCTTCCCAGGTGGCACTAGTGGTAAAGAACCCGCCTGCCATTGCAGGAGATGTAAGAGACGCTGGTTAGATCCCTGGGCCAGTAAGATCCCCTGGAGGAGGGCATGGAAACCCACTCCAGTCCTCTTGCCTGGAGAATCCATTGAATAGAGGAGCCTGGTGGGCTATGGTCCATAGAGTTGCAAAGAGTCAGACACGACTGGAACGACTTAGCAGGCATGCACGGACACAGGCATGGTCTATCTATCCTGACTCCATAAATGCAAGCTCAGGAGATTGACCTTGATCTTGGAGGCCATGGGAAGTGAATAATAAAGTCTTAAAATGGCACCCCACACTGGGGCTGAGACCGAGCTCTGTCTTCCCTCTAGATTGCATGTTCAAGGATGCAGTGATATGGTTGTTGTTTTTTTTTTTTTCTTCACTGAGTATATCTGGAGCCTGGGACCGTGCCTGGTATGAAATAGATGCTTATTAAGAATTTGTTTTCTCCCTTCCTGCCCCCAGTTTCTCTCCTCTCCAATTTCTTCTCCTTATGGACACCATTCACTGCCTCCTTCATTCCTTAATTTTGTCCAAAAATATTTCTGAAGCATCTATTACATCCCAGGCACTGTGCTTTGCATGTGTCATTTCAGTTTTATGCCAATCTCACCATCTTCTAGGTGAGAAGCCCTCTCCCTTTCCCTCCCTCTGCTTCCTTCCTTTGGTGTTTTCATCTTTATTGAGAGCTCCTTGGGGGCAGCAGACAGAGCAACACAGAGCGAGAGCGAGCCAGGATGCTTCTAAATAGGGCAAGTCTAGGTTCTTCCCTCCAGGAACTTGACTTGGTTGTGTCATGTCAGTAGATGGGTGCCGTCCTGCGTGGCACTCCACCAAAAACACGCACAGCACCTGTGACAGGGAGAACGCTTGAGCTGGGACTTTAGACGTGTCCCTGGAGGACAAGGTTGGGAGTGGGGTGGACCGGGGACTTTGTGGGAATTCCCACCAAGATGAAAAGTAATGAAGCAAGTAAATTATTTATTGAGGGAAAAGAGTACAGTACATGTGAGAGTTGGACCATAAAGAAGGCTGAGTACCACAAGAATTGGTGCTTTTGAACTGTGATGCTGGAGAAGACTCTTGAGAGTCCCTTGGACTGCAAGGAGATCCAAACAAGCAATCCTAAAGGAAATCAACCCTGAATGTTCATTGGAAGGACCAATGCTGAAGCTGAAGCTCCAATACTTTGGCCATCTGATGCAAAGAGCTGACTCATTGGAAAAGACCCTGATGCTGGGAAAGACTGAAGGCAAGAGAAAGGGAAGGCAAAGGATGAGGTGAGGATGGCCTCACCAACTCAATGGACATGAGTTTGAGCAAACTCTGGGAGATGGTGAAGGACAGAGAAGTCTGGTGTACTGCAGTCCATGGGGTTGCAAAGAGGACACGACTTAGTGACTGAACAGCAAAAACAACCTGTGGCTAGACACACAGGCAGACTCAGACGGAAAGCCCCTGAGTCTCACTCTCGTGGCAGTTTGAATTACTTTTATGGGGCATTTCTTCTAGCTTTCCTGAGGTCAGTCATTTTGATTTGCTTGGTTCTCAGTCCATATTTTGGAGAAGGCAATGGCACCCCACTCCAGTACTCTTGCCTGGAAAATCCCATGGACGGAGGAGCCTGGCAGGCTGCAGTCCATGGGGTCGCCAAGAGTCAGACAGGACTGAGCGACTTCACTTTCACTTTCCCTTTCATGCATTGGAGAAGGAAATGGCAACCCACTCCAGTGTTCTTGCCTGGAAAATCCCAGGGACGGGGGAGCCTGGTGGGCTGCCGCCTCTGGGGTCGCACAGAGTGGGACACGACTGGAGCGACTTGGCAGCAGCAGTCCATATTTGGTGTATCTCAGTTTCCTTCCATGTATGTGGAGGCATCTCTTAGCTAAGATGGATTTTAGTGAAAAGGCTGTGGGTAGAGCATCTCTTGACATCACACCCCCTTTGATCTCCAAGGAACTTTTCTGCACACGTGTGTTCCAGGGGGTCTTCTGACTCTGAGAATAAGAAATATGTGGTCTGGGCAGGGCCCAGCCGCTCCCTTAATTGTCCTGCTATTCTAATCCACAGGGAATGAATCTCCAATGGCTTTGCCCTGGGGCAGGGGGAAAAGGGCCATCTATCTCCTGCCTGGTAAAAACTTGGCTTATTTAGGGAACAGTCACTGACTCAATATGACTGGAGTGTAAAGCGAGTAAGGACGATTTCCTGGAGGTCGGGTAGGAAGAACGGACAGAGCCTGTGCTGTGACATTTAAAGACTTAAGGTCAATGTATGGCACAAACCACTACAATATTGTAAAGTAATTAGCCTCCAATTAAAATTTTTAAAAGAAATTTGTAAAAAAATAAAGACGTAAGGGGCTTCTTCATCCTCGGCCAGCAGAGCCAGGAAGTGAAAGGACCTGCTCTGCTGTTGCGCAAGGTGGGCGGCTGGGAGCTGGGGGCATGAGGGGGCGGGGGACTGTGGGGCTGGGGTGGCAGGACGAGGAGGGGGCTGAAGGAGTAGGAGATGGAGCAAGGCCTGCTCTGAGTGGTGGGGGGTGCTGGGGTGGGAGGGAGCCTGGAGGAGGGGTGCCAGCAGGGCAGGGGCAGGGGTGCTCCCATCTGGAGCTGACGGGAAAGGCTGAAAACCCTAAATCGCAGTCATGCCTCACCTTCTCTCACTGATGTCCTCAGGGGTGCTGAGGCTTGAGGACCCTGAACAGGGGTGCGCAGCCATCACTGGGGCGTGGTGGTGGCTGTCTGTGGGACCTCAGTGATGCACCACCAGTCTCCAGACCCCAGCCCACGCTGACTGTTAGGGTGTGGTGCCAGACCTCTGCAGGGCTGGTGTGTGCTGAGGTCCTGGGGATATCGCCGCAGCCCTGCCGGTAGGGACAAAGCCCCTCAGGGTCCCTCTCTCTGTCCTCCTCACTCAGCCAGGACACATATAAGGAACAGGCTTGGCTTCATCTGCGGATCCCCGCTTAGCAGCAGGCAAGCTCTTGAGCCCCTCTGAAGCTCCACTTCCCCATCTGTAGAATGGAGGTTTGAAATTGTGGCGAGATTACAGTGCTCTGAGGATAGTGTTAGGTCAAAATGTGGCCCTTCCCCACAAGTGCCCTGAAGGGTCTTCAGGGCAAAGCAGACAAAATGGCCAAAGGGATACATTACAGCATTGGCACCTTGGTGCCTGGGCAGGTGTAGGCCTCTAGGAATCCCTGCCCTTCACTTACACAAGGGCCCAGATCTGAGTGTTGCTTTGACCTGTAAGAGGGGTGGGAATAATTGGGGGCGAGGGGGCAGACAGAAGGCAGGAGAGGGCACCTCCTCGTGGCACCAAACCTAGTGGCCCAGCCAGCCCGAGGCCCTCTACACCAGGAGAGAGGGTCTGGCCCAGACACCGGAGAGGAGGGGAGGGAGAGGAGGAGCAGCTCTTCCTTTGCCCCAGACTACCCTCTCCTCATCTTTCAGAAGGAGGAAGGGGTGGGCAGAGTGGGTGGGAGCTGGGGAAGGATTTCTGAGCTCTCCCGAAAACTGGGTCTCCAAGGGGCAGCCAAGCCCCAGCTGGATGCGGTGTGACCTGGAGGGCCCCCCGGGGGATTAATAGGGTGAGGAGGGGAGGCCTGAACTGGAGAAGCTTTTTCAATATTGATGAAAACTGGTTAAGCAGACTTCAAAAGCAGATTGAAGGAAACACCTTCAGTTAGGTTCAGTTCAGTCACTCAGTAGTGTCTGACTCTTTGCAATCCCATGGACTGCAGCTCACCAGGCTTCCCTGTCCATCACCAACTCCCAGAGCTTGCTCATTCATGTCTATCGAGTCAGTGATGCCATCCAACCATCTCATCCTCTGTCATCCTTTTCTCCTCCCACCTTCAATCTTTCCCAGTTTCAGGAACTTTTCAAATGAGTCAACTCTTCACATCGGGTGGCCAAAGTATTGGAGTTTCAGCTTCAGCATCAGTCTTTCCAACGAATATTCAGGACTGATCCCCTTTAAGATGGACTGGTTGGATCTCCTTGCAGTCCAAAGGACTCTCAAGAGTCTTCTCCAACACCACAGTTCAAAAGCATCGATTCTTCGGCACTCAGCTTTCTTTATAGTCCAGCTCTCACATCCATACATGACTACTGGAAAAACCATAGCTTTGACTAGATGGATCTTCATTGGCAAAGTAATGTCTCTGTTTTTTAATATGCTATCTAGGTGGTCATAGATTTTCTTCCAAGGAGCAAACATTTTTAAATTTCATGGCTGCAGTCATCATCTGCAGTGATTTCAGAGACCAGAAAAATAAAGTCTGTCACTGTTTCCATTGTTTCCCCATCTATTTGCCATGAAGTGATGAGACTGGATGCCATGATCTTAGTTTTCTGAATGTTGAGCTTTAAGTTAACTTTTTCATTCTCCTCATTCACTTTCATCAAGAGGCTCTTTAGCTCTTCTTCGCTTTCAGCCATAAGGGTGGTGTCATCTGCATATCTGAGGTTATTGATATTTCTCCCGGCAATCTTGATTGCAGCTTGTGATTCATCTAGGCCGGAATTTCACATGATGTACTCTGCATATAAGTTTAATAAGCAGGGTGACAACATGCAGCCTTGATGTACTCCTTTCCTGATTTGGAACCAGTCTGTTGTTCCATGTCCAGTTCTAACTGTTGCTTCTTGACCTACATACAGATTTCCTAGGAGGCAGGTCAGGTGGTCTGGTATTCCCATCTCTTTCAGAATTTTCAAGAAATTCTGAAATTGCCAACAAAGATCCATCTAGTCAAAGTTTCTTGTGATCCACACAGTCAAAGGCTTTGGCTTAGTCAATAAAGCAGAAATAGATGTTTTTCTGGAATTCTCTTGCTTTTTTGATGAGCCAGCGGATGTTGGCAATTTGGTTCCTCTGCCTTTTCTAAGTCTAGCTTGAACATTTGGAAGTTCACGGTTCACATACAGTTGAAGCCTAAGCTTGGAGAATTTTGAGTATGACTGTGCTAGTGTGTGAGATGACTGCAATTGTGCAGTAGTTTGAACATTCTTTGGCATTGCCTTTCTTTGGAATTGGAATGAAAACTGAACTTTTCCAGTCCTGTGGCCACTGCTGAGCTTTCCAAATTTGCTGACTTATTGGGCACAGCACTTTCACAGCATTATCTTTTAGAATTTGAAATAACTCAACTGGAATTCCATCACCTCCACTAGCTTTGTTCAGCGATGCTTCCTAAGGCCCACTTGACTTCACATTCCAGGATGTCTGGCTCTAGGTGTGATCACACCATCATGGTTATCTGGATCATGAAGATCATTTTTTGTACAGTTCTTCTGTGTATTCTTGCCATCTCTTCTTAATATCTTCTGTTTCTGTTAGGTCCATACCATTTCTGTCCTTTATTGTGCCCATCTTTGCATGAAATGTTCCCTTGGTATCTCTTATTTTCTTGAAGAGATCTCTAGTTTCCCACATTTTATTGTTTTCCTCTATTTCCTCACTGAGGAAGGTTTCTTATCTCTCCTTGCTATTCTTTGGAACTCGGCATTCAAACGGGTTTATCTTTCCTTTTCTCCTTGCCTTTCACTTCTCTTCTTTCTTCAGCTATTTGTGAGGCCTCCTCAGACAACCATTTTGCCTTTTTGCATTTCTTTTTCTTGGGGATGGTCTTGATCACTGCCTCCTATACAATGTCAAGAACTATGTCTTAATCCATAGTTCTTCAGGCACTCTGTCTACCAGATCTAATCCCTTGAATCTATTTGTCACTTCCACTGTATAATCATAGACCTGTCACCTGACTTGCCTCGTGGCTCAGACGGTAAAGCGTCTGCCTACAATGTGGGAGACCTGGGTTCGAGTCCCTGGATTGGGAAGATCCTCTGGAGAAGGAAATGGCAACCCACTCCAGTACTCTTGCCTGGAAAATCCCATGGATAGAAGAGCCTGGTAGGCTACAGTCTGTGGGGTTGCAAAGAGTCGGTCACGACTCTATAATCATAAAGGATTTGATTTAGTTCCTGAATAGTCTAATGGTTTTCCCTACTTTCTTCAATTTAAGTCTAAATTTGGCAATAAGGAGTTCATGATCTGAGCCACAGTCAGCTCCCGGTCTTGTTTTTGCTGAGTGTATAGAACTTCTCCACCTTTGGCTGCAAAGAATATAATCAATCTGATTTTGGTGTTGACCATCTGGTGATGTCCATGTGTAGAGTCTTCTCTTGTGTTGTTGGAAGAGGATGTTTGCTATGACCAGTGCATTCTCTTGGCAAAACTCTGTTAGCCTTTGCCCTAATTCATTTTGTACTCCAAGGCCAAATTTGCCTGTTACTCCAAGTATCTTTTGACTTCCTATTTTTGCATTCCAGTCCTCTATAATGAAAAGGACATCTTTTTTGGGTGTTAGTTATATAAAGTCTTGTAGGTCTTCATAGAATCATTCAACTTCAGCTTCTTTAGCATTACTGGTCGGAGCATAGACTTGGATTACTGTGATAGTGAATGGTTTGCCTTGGAAATGAACAGAGATCATTCTGTCATTTTTGAGATTGCATTCAAGTACTGCATTTTGGATTCTTTGTTGACTATGAGGGCTACTCCATTTCTTCTAAGGGATTCTTGCCCACAGTAGTAGATATAATAGTCATCTGATTTAAATTCACCATTTCAGTCCATTTTAGTTCACTGATTCCTAAAATGTTGACGTTCACTCTTGCCATCTCCTGTTCGACCACTTCCAATTTGCCCTGATTCATGGACCTAACATTCCAGCTTCCTATGCAATATTCCTCTTTATAGCATCGGACTTTACTTCTATCACCAGTCACATGCACAACTGGGTATTGTTTTTGCTTTGGGTTCATCCCTTTATTCTTTCTGGAGTTATTTCTCCACTGATCTCCAGTAGCATATTGGGCACCACCAACCTGGGGAGTTAATCTTTCAGTGTCCTATCTTTTTGCCTTTTCATACCATTCATGGGGTTCTCAAGGCAAGAATACTGAAGTGGTTTGTGAACCACGTTTTTTCAGAACACTTCACCATGACCCATCCGCCTTGGGTGGCCCTACACGGCATGGCTCATGTGATCAGATTGGTTAGTTTTCTGTGACTGTGGTTTTCATTCTGTGTCCATGTGATCAGATTGGTTAGTTTTCTGTGACTGTGGTTTTCATTCTGTCTGCCTTCTGATGGATAAGGATAAGAGGATTATGGAAGCTTCCTGATGGGAGAGACTGACTTTGGGGAAACTGGGTCTTGTTCTGGTGGGTGGGGCCATGCTCAGTGAATCTTTAATCCAATTTTCTGTTGGTGGGCGGGGTTGTGTGGGGTTGTGTTCCCTCCCTGTTGTTTGACATGAGGCCAACTATGGTGGAGGTAATGAAGATAATGGTGGCCTCCTTTGAAAGGTCCTGGAACTGGTCCAGGGAATACCTGGAACTGCTCAAAAGAATGACTTAGAACAGTGTGGAACCAGGAGGGAGAGGAGAAAAGGGGTGCAGCTTTTGCAGTCACCCCAATCCTGGCTTCAGCTGGAGGGGTTGGGGGAGGAGGATGAGATCCCCAGAACCATGCTGCCAGGCTGCAGTTGTCCTTCTGGCTTCACCTCTGTAAAGTTAGTCCCTGATTATGAGACTGTCTTGTTAGCTGATGGAGCCTTTGGAGATCTTTGAGGCACAGTAAGGGGAGGTGATGGAGAGAGCCTGTGCCCTCAGCCAGTCTGGAAACTGAGAGCCACCAGCATTGCTGGCCAATCGGTAACTCTCCCTGCACCTTCTCCTGTCCCTCAGAAAGTGTTTATAAAACAACCAGGGGGATCCTTTAAAAAAATCTCAGATATGTGTATGCCGCTACTTAAAACCCATCAATGGCTACCCCATGTTGTTAGGATAAAGCCCCTAATTATTTCCTTTGCCTTCAATGCCCCACCAAGTTCTCCACCCTTAAGGCCCCCCTCATTGCAAGCTCGCTGCCCTTCCATCAGCACCCAGCACACAGTCTTCCTGGCCTCAGGGTCTTTGTTCCTGCCCTTCCCTCTGCCAGGAGTGTTTGCCCACTTAATTCCTCCTCATTCCTCTCAGGCCAGGCCAGGCCAGGCCCTAATTCTCCTGATGAAAACACCCTGTACTTCTTCCTTGATGGTGTTAACCACAATTACAGTGAAACCATCAATTGTCTAATTCATCCTTGACTTTGTGCTTCCCAAGCTTAAATGTCAGCCTTGGGGTTGGGGGGAGGGGTGTGAGTGGGCCATGTCAGTGTTAATCACCCTATAATATTACATATTCATGGTATGATATATCTGAGAATAAGAAAAACATTGGAATCAGATAAATCTGGGTTTTAAACCCAATTCTGCCACTTGCTAAGTGTGAGTCCAGAGCATGCATCTTAAACTAAGAAGCCTTTATTCCCTCATCTATAAACTGAGGGTGCTAATCACTATTTGGGGCTCCCCTGATGGCTCAGACGGTAAAGAATCTGCCTGCAAAGCAGGAGACCCTTGCTCAATCCTGGGTCAGCAAGATCCCCTGGAGAAGGGAATGGCTACCCACTCCAGTATTTTTACAAGGAAAATCCCATGGAAAGAGGTGCCTGGAGGCTACAGTCCATTGGGTCATAAAGAGTCGGACGTGCCTGAGCGACTAACACACTTTCCACACATACCACTATTTTCCTCATCATCTGTTGAGAGGATGAATCTAATAACACCTGGGTGGGTTCTTGGCCATGTACTGTAGCCACCTAATAGCGGGTTTTGGCCACTTCCCTGTGCAGGGCTTTGCTCAGAGCCAGGCACAGCAGGGCCTGGGTTCCCGCCGCGCGGCTGGACCCTGGGGCCTGCGGAAGGGCGATGCTGATGGTACCGGGAGACCCCGCCCCCACCCACCTCCTCCAGCCGTGGGAACATAGAAGCTTTCAGGGGGAGGTGTGCGGTTTCACTTTCATAGTTCTCAAACAAGAAGACAAAAAGAGGAAAAATGAAACCACCCGGGAAAGTGGCAGGGGCCCACTTTGTCTGCAGCCTGACAGGTTTTGCTCGGCGGGCACAGCTGGCCTCAAGTATTTATTTATTTTTTAAGTCACTGACTCATGAGTCAGTCGGTTGGCTTGGTGGTAAGACGCAACCCGCTATCAAGGAAATAGCTGATGAACGACATGGCGTGGACACCGTGCCAACACACCACTCCCGACTTCTGCAAATCCCTTGTTTTCGGGCCAGCACGGGCCGACTGGAGCTGCGGTTCCTCGCGCTGCGCTCCAGGAGCCCCCGCCAAGCGCATCTGAAATCCTCAACAGTTGTCTCATGATTGCTGCTCACCGCCAATGCGTGTTTGCTGTAATTACACCGTGTCTAAAGGAGAAGCACAAAAGACTTGTTGATTTTGGATGGGGGCTGACCTGGGCTCCTGGCGGAGTGCGGGCCGCCCCGGTGAGGACGTGACCAGCTGGGGCAAGTGCTGAGCCAGGGCCATTGCACCCGGCCGCCCCGGCCTCGCCCTGCCGCTGCCAGCTGACTCGAGTCGGCTTTCTTTGGAGAATCACCCGAGGGGAACAAAACGAGGAACTGGAGTTCCTATAAAAAGCAGCTCGCTCCTTCCTCCAGCCAAGTCCCCACATGATAATCATCTCTGAAGTGGGCCGCCCCTCCCTCCCAAGCCGCTAACCGCGCTCATTGTCTGTCTCTTGTCTCTGCGAGGAAACATCTTGGCTTCCGAGAGCGGCCTGTCCACCCTGGCTGGGGAGCGGCCGCCATCCCATCTGAGCCCAGCGGCTTCCTGCTTCCCCCACCCAGGCTGTGCTGGGCCGTTGAGAGGTCGGCCAGAATGTGCTGGAAAGGAGAGTGAGCTGGCTTGGAGCTGGGGACCCTGGCTACAGTTCAGAGGCCGCCGCTCATGTACTTAGTGACGTGGACAAACTGCTTGCCCTTGTTGGGGGTTCAGTTTCTCCATCTGTTATTTCTGGAGGTGGGGGTTGGGCTACAAGGTGGCTTCCAAACTCCATTTAAATGTCTTTCCAGGGAAATATTAGATGGAACCTTGCTGCAGAAAGCAGAACTGCTGGATGGAGGTGGAGATTGCATCCCCCAACTCCAGCCACCTAGAATCTCTAGCTAGGGGACCTTGGGGACCCTGGAGGAACCCCTGGGTACCGTGGAACACAATTTGAAAACCGTGGGCTCTGATCTCATAGCTCTGTGCCAGGCTTTGGGTTAGAAGAATCTATGCCTGTTGAAGTAAAATCCTAGGGGTTGCCTTTGGCTCTGGCAGGTGAACCTAATTCCATCCTGGGATGGGGAGGGGGGATCATTTCAGCTGGAAGACAACAACCCATGGTAACAACAACAACAGCAAGAACAATTTTGCTCCCGCTGAAGTTTCTTGAGCAACTGGCAGGCCGCCACGAATGTACTTAGGCGGAAAATCACCAGAAAAAAATGATATAATCTGACAGATTTTTCACAGGCTTAAATATTCATGAATTAAAGGAATTGGCAGAATTTTCTACATTATTAGCTTTCATCATGGCTGCAGGAGCAGTTGGTATCCTGGCTGCTCTTCAAGATCCATTAATCTCGTCCATCATAAGAGCAGCCATTTTAAAATTAGCTATTTTTACTGAGTGATGGTGTACGGGGGAGATGGGAAAATGGAAATGCTATTCCAGTTTAAAGGTCCTCCTGCTCCTCACTTTGAAATCAGCAAGGGAAGCCAAACAGCATCTCTACAGGAAGGGGGTCAGTGTGACTCCAGGACTGTGAATATTGAAGCACAAGGTGGTAGCAGGGCCCCCCTAGTTCCTTCACTAAGCACAGCAAGACTTCCGTCTGCTGAACCCAAACTCTGGGCCAGGGCCTGGGCAGGGAGTTTAAGACACCTTTCTGGGATGCTGAAACCAAGAGGCCCAAATAGAAATTTCTGGGTGCAGATGACATTTTGATAACAGTCTTGCTACCAGATAGCATTTGGGGTGCAGGAGTGCAGAATGGCCAGGTAATAATATTCATCATTTGTGGAATGTGTACTCTAAGCTGGATACTGGGTACTGGAAGGTATCTATCTACTGAAGGGTACTGGAAGGTACCTACCTTCCAAGTTTTTTGATGCTAGAGTGAGATGGTGCATGGTTATTTTATATACATATATATATGTATATATAATAGTTGAGGAAACGAATCAAGAGAGGTCAAGTCAGTTACCTGAGGTCTCATAGCCAGCGAAAGGCAGGGTCATGATTCAAAGCCAAGCCTGTATGTCCCCAGAGGTAAAGTGTTATAACTGCTGGCCTATGGCACTGTGGAGGATCATTCTCTCAAACACATCCAGAATCTGCTAGGAGGAAGCCGCTTCTTTCAAAGCATAGAGCAAAGTTGTGGATCAGATCATTCCTTGAAACTTGAAATCAACAGGTTAATTTCTTCCTCCTTCCCTCCCTTCCTCCTTCCATCCTTCCTTCTCTCCTCCCTTCATTCCCTCCATCCTTCCCCCTCCTGTTTTAAAATGTAGGTTTTATTCTTCTTCAGGTATGGTAAAGCCAGCAGATCAGAAGATGATTGCTGTTGAAAAGGTAGTTTATTACTCACAGTTCCCCAGAGGAGGGCAGGCCATGCCACAAGGGGCTATGTGGGGAAGTACCAGGGTAGGTCAGGGGGCAGGAGTGAGGGGAAAATGTGGGCGTGAGTCTTTACTGTGGTTTCCAAGGGAAGGAACAGATGAGGCAAGCTAAGCAGGTTTAGGATTTGCTACTTAGAATGATTTCAGCAGTGCTCTGGGGTGCAGGGACTGACCCTAACAATCTGGTACCTGGCCCCTGGGGTGAGGAGGGAAAGTAGGTAGTGACCCAAAGTGTGAAAGCCTGAAAAAGGAGGTAGCTGGGGGGCAGGGTAAGGGGATGGGTGGAATGAGCGATTGGCTGGTTTGCATATGAAAGGTGTGTTTACCATCTCAGAGTTTACTAGCCTTGGGAGCTGCAGACTCTTCAGGGTCAGCAAAGCCCCAGATGTCAAAGCATCAGAAAGTCAGGGGGAAAGAAGACATGATTATTATGCTCATTCTCACTCATCCATCCCTCCATGCATCCATCTGACTATCCAGTCATCCATGTATTTATTGAGTTTCTGTTATGTGGGGTGCTGACTTAGGCACCTCTGTAGACCTTGCTCCGATTCTTCAGTACGAGGCTGAGATCTGCATGCTCAGGAGAGCCTGTTCCTTGCCTACCAGCCTCCTCTCGGAGGCAGAGGTTCTGGGAACTGGACCAGGATTTCCTTGGTTCACTTTCTGTATGCAGGTCTGCCTTGTTGCACATGAGCCAGGGCTCAAGGAATTGCAAAGAGGTACTCGGTTTAGGTGCTATCCAAAATATTTAACAATGCAGAGGCAGAGGAGCTAAGTAGATGCACAACCAGATGGGTGCATTTGGTTGAACATCACCTGCCTGGGTGAGACCAGACCCTGCTGTGCTGCTGCGGGTGGGGGGTATTGCTCTGGGTCTCAGATTATTTCTTTGTTGCTGAGGAGTGAAAACTGCAGACAGATTGAGTCGGGGAGCTGGCATTTGGGTAGCAGTTCTCACGTTTATCATCAACAATAATGATGATTAGTCATCATAATAATTAATAATTATTTACACTTGTATGGTGCTTATTTGTGGAGTATTTACTCCATGCCAAGTGCTTTTAAAACAGCTTAAGATTGTAGCCAAAATTTACCGAGCTCTGCTGGAGGCCAGTCACTTCTGTGCTTAGAACTGTCTGGACATCACCGTGGTTAATCCACACGTCATCCCTGTAAGGCAAGGATGTAATCTCCCTTTTATAGGTGAGGAAAGAGGTTAAGTCTCAGAGAGGTTAAGTAACCTATCCAGGGCAACACAGAGAGTAAGTGGAAGAGGTGGGTCTCAAATTTCAGTCTGTCTGACTCCCTCTCAGGCCTCTCCTGTGCCCAGCCTAACCCTTGGCCCTGTACATTCTTGTTCCTAGGGGATCAAAGAGAAGGGTCAGGGCCTGGGGCGGTAGGCACAGGTGTTCAGGCACTGGGGGCGCCATGACCTGCTCCTGGGTCCTGGCTAAGGAGTCTTTCCCTCCTTTTTTTTACCTTTCTATTCTCGATTGCCCATCTTAGATTTATTTTCCCACTTCCTTATCTATCCTCATTCATGACTAAATCTGTTCTCCAGTCCCTCTTCCACGATTCTTCCCAACCGTGCTCTGCACCTCTGAAACCACCCACTCCAGTTTTCTGGGGACACAGGAAAAATCATAACAATCATGTATGAGCCCTGGGGCTTTCAACTCATCAACAGAGGTGAAGTGCCTGTTGCTGCCAGAGAGGGACCCTCTCCAGGAAGAAAGTAAAGGCAGGTCCAGGGGTGACTTTCCTCTGCAGGAACATTGCTTTTGCTTCCCAATACTGCTGGTCCTCACAACAGCTGTGACATGAAAGGAGGGAAGGTGGTACTGCTGGCACTAGGTGGGAGTTACAGATGTCTGCTCAGTTTTTTCATCTGCAAAATGGGGATAACAACACCAACCTAATGTCTTGAGCTCGAGCTCAGTTGCTTCAGTTATGTCCAATGCTGTACGACCCATGAACCGTAGCCCACCAGGCTCCTCTGTCCATGGGATTCTCCAAGCAAGAACATTGGAATGGGTTGCCATGCCCGCCTCCAGGGATGTTCCTGTCCCAGGGATCAAACCCGCGTCTCCTACACCGCCTGCGTTGCAGGCAGATTCTTCACCACAGAGCTGCTGGAGAAGCCCCAGTGGTTTTCAGTGAGGCTTAAACATGTCAGTGTGTTTCCCAGACCACAGCAAGCACTATATAAACATTGACTACGATTGTAGTATTGGTTACCATTGTTGTCATTGCTTTCCACTCTAGCTATGTGACTTTGGGTTTACCTTTCTGAGTCCATTTCTTCCTTTTTAAAACAGGGATATAAAAATTGCCACTTGGGGTCTTGGGAGGTATTTCACATAAAGCACGTTGCACGGTGGGGTTCCCAGGTGGTGCTGGTGGTAAAGAACCCACCTGCCAATGCAGGAGACATAAGAGAGACATGGGTTTGATCCCTGGGTTGGGAGGATCCCCTGGAGGAGGGCATGGGAACCCACTCCAGTGGGCTTGCCTGGAGAATGCCATGGACAGAGGAGTCTGGTGGGCACAGTCCATAGGGTTGCACAGAGTTAGACACGACTGAAGCGACTTTGCACATCTTGCATAGTGCCCACCTCTCAATAGGTGCAAAGTTACCCACCATTCTCTTTCCCCTCTTCTCTTCCCCATTCACATGTGTCGATCAGCACTGAGGCCAGGGAGGTGGTGTCTGTGGCTGTCACAGCAAGCCAGTGATCAGTCTAGAAATAAAGCCTCAGACTAGACTTGGCAGAAAATGCCTATCTTTGTTGCTCAATCTACATTTTGACTGCATTTCGGCTAAATCTGCTTGTCCCCAGTGTCTTGGCTCTCTTAATCCCTCCTCAATCCATGTATACCTACCAATTACTTGACGGGGAAGAGTCCGGCACAGTTCTGAAGCACAGGGACATTTGGAGCTTCATAGGTTTCCTCCAGCTGGATTTTTGTGCAGGCATTAAAGTCTTTAGCAAGTTACAAAAGAAAGGTAGTACGGAAATGATAAATATTCTTTCTGAGCTCCATTAATTCCTGTCTTTAGGCGGGACTGCACCAAGTCTTGGCTCTCTCAATCCCTCCTCAATCCATGTATACCTAACAATTACTTGACGGGGAAGAGTCCGGCACAGTTCTGAAACACAGGGACATTTGGAGCTTCATGGGTTTCCTCCAGCTGGATTATGGTGCAGGCATTAAAGTCTTTAGCAAGCTACAAAAGAAAGGTAGTACGGAAATGATAAATATTCTTTCTGAGCTCCATTAATTCCTGTCTTTAGGCGGGACTGCACCAGGAGGCTGACTCATCCCTGGTGGTGAGACTCCCGTGGGGGCTCATCTCCCACCACTGTGTCTGCCTCCCTGTAGAGGCCACCACCCTTTTTCTCCCTTGTGGGGTCCAGATTGTCATTGCAGAAGGGGCCAGATGCAGAACTCTCCAGAGCTAAAGCTCCCCACCCTCTGCCATTGCTTAGCCATATGGTGGAGCACAACAGCACAGTGGGTACTGGGTCCCCAGGCCACCCTTCTGTCCAGGGAACCTCTAAGAGCTCAAGTGTCTTTGCACATGAGGCCTGTAGGTGGCAGCGACTCCCGGACCCAAGAAGATAATCCATGTTGGGGAGAGGGGTTGAGCCTGGAAGCAGGCTTGACTTGGAAACACCTGGGGATTACAGGTGGAGCTTGGAATCAGTCTGGAAGGCTAATCAAGACAGCATACCAACACTAGAAAGGGCAAGACTAGGAGGAAAGTTGTGAAAGGGTGGCTGTAAACCTGGGCTGCCTAGTTTAAACACTTGCTCTGTTGCTTTCTAGCTGTGAGACCAAGAGCAATTTGCTTCCCCTGATCCCCTGTGCCGCAGTTGCTCCATCTGTAAAATGGGAATCATGGAGTAAGCAACGCAAAGGATTGTTTGAAGACTAGATTAGAAATTACTTGTCAAGGTAACTATTCAATAAAGACTAAATCTATGCTGAAAGTCCTCTTCATCAAACAAGGAGTAGTGCTGTAGAAAAATACCATGGCTGCATTGTCTTCTCCAAGCCTGGGTCACAGAACCATGGGTCCAGAACCCAGGTCACAGGCTAGGTAAGGGGACAGGACCTGAGTGAGCTGACCTGTGCACCTGGCCTGGCAGCTCCTTCCTTCCCAGCCCTGCCGGGCTTCATCCTCATACACTGAAGTCCTCTCCCTGCAGTTGGCTCCTGACTAGGTGGGGGAGGGTGTGGATAGGGAGAGAGGAAGCTGAGGACAGGCTGCTTTCCACACAGTTAGCTCTTGACAGCACCTTTTCATTAAATCATCTCTTTTGAAAGGCTTCTGTCCCCAGCGTAATTGAGGCTTTGGTTCCCTTCACTGCTGTCTGCTTGTTTTCCAAAGAACTGCCTTGGTGCCCCTTGGAGTTTCTGACAGATTTTCAGAGCAACAATTAGGGAATCCAAAGAGTGTGTGTGATGTAGCCTCTGCTCGGATGCCTGGTGTGCCTCAGGCCTTGGGACAGGTCGGGCTGGATGGGATCACAGACCTGCCTGCTTAGACCGTAGGGCTTGGTCTCAGGGATCCCAGGAAGTGAGGAGGCTCTTTTGGTAGAAACATCTGCTGGGCTCAGGGGTCCCCCGCTCCCATCCTGTTTCCTCCATCGTTCGTCTTTCTTTCCTGCCAGTATTGTACAGGCTTTGAACTTAAACGCCCTAGAAATACATTCATTAAGCAGATAGCACTTTTTATCAAAGAGGCTTTGGGCTCTGTCTGTAAAACAGCCACGAAGTCCAACAACACAGGAACAGAGGCTTTGGCTGGCCCGTGAGGGTTTCAAAGGCTGCAGATCTGACTCCTAGTCAGTGATTGAATCCACTTTGCAACCTCCTCTCCAAGTGGTGCTGGCCTCTCTAACCATGCAGAGCTCAGGACCTTCAGAGGCAGCCAGTGATTTTCTGTCGCGGTAGCTCGGATCGGTTGGTTGGCTCCAGGGACATGGGCATGAGGCCAGAAGCTGCACCTGTCCAGGGATATTTTTCAAAAAATATTTATTTACTTATTGGCTGCATCGGGTCTTGATTGTGGCAAGCAGGATCTTCGTTGGGGCGCACAGGCTCTCTCGTTGAGGTGCATGTACTCAGAAGTTGCAGTGCTCAGGCTTAGTTGCCTCGCAGCACGTGGGATCTTAGTTTCCTGACCAGGGATCGAACCTGCATCCCCTGCATTGCAAGGCAGATTCTTAACCCCTGGACAGCCAGGGAAGTCCCCAGGGATATTGAAGTAGCCCTATTACTCTCCATCAGGTGTGGGAGAGGTGTGGGGTTGCTGTAAATATGAAAAGGCTCAGTCCTGCCCTCCAGGAACCTGAGAAGCTCAGTAGAAACCTGTCTTGAGTCCAGCTCTTTGAGGGAACGGGAGACAGTTTGGGCATAGCATTAAGGGTGCAGGGGGTCATGGACTCTGTACTGAGAAAGGGCATTCACACCGCATCCCACCCCATAATCTAACCTCGATCCTTAGAACTGCCCTGGGAGTTGGGTCTCATCATCGGCATTTCATGGCTGGAAAAAGGGGAGCCCAGGAAGCTGGGTACCTTCCCCAGGTGCCAGAGGCCTGGCCCACTTTGTGGCTGTGTGCGGGCCGGCTGAGGCAGGATGCCCCACCCCGGGGCTTTGGCCGCTTTCCTCTTGGGCTGCTGCGCCGAGCTTCGGAACCGCCGTTCGTGTGTAGGGACTGCTTGTGTGTCTGTCTGGTATTGGGCAACGGGACTTCCTGTTTATCTGTTGCCAGGGGCTCTTTTACCACCATTAGCCTGCCCTCCTAGAGGCCCAGCGTTCTTCTCAATTCTTTCTGCATAATCATTTGCTGGTTTCTTCAGGGATGGGCAGACTCCTGTCACCCAGAGCCATTTCCCCACCTGGGTTCCCTTCAGGGCCTGAGGGTGCCAAGAAGCCTGAGCCCCTCCCAGGGGACCTCACCGCATGACCTCGTGAGGTTGACTCATTCCCTTCCTGAGGCCAGCCACAGCCCCAGCAGCTGCCTTTGCAGCAGTTATCTTACCCAAGGGTGCTCAGGTTTCTCTTTCTATCTCAATCCCCCTGTGGACTCAGAATCTTCACATAGGGGGTAGTGGCATCAGATAGACCCAGAGGTGAATGCCAGCATCTGTCCTTCTTTAGTTGTGTGATCTTGGGCAGGTCACTGCTCCTCTCTGAGCCTTGATTTCTTCAACAGTAAAACAAGAATAAAGATTAAAACATCAGAATTAGTTAGCACTATGATTTTACTGTCTCTGTATCAGGTATTATATATTTTTTTCTCTGAAAAAGCAATCTTTGTTTGCCTTTAGGTTTTGGAGAATATGCTGGCTATATTTTCTAGGTCTATATTTTTTCCTTTAGCACTTTTAAAAAATGGAATATAATTGCTTTACAATGCTGTGTTAGTTTCTGCTGTGCAACAACATGAATCAGCTGTTTGTATATATATCCCGACCCTCTTGAGCCTTCCTCCTATCCCTCCACCCTCTCTTCCATCCATCTAGGTCATCACAGAGCACCTAGAGTCTATCATAGAGAGTGAAGTAAGTCAGAAAGAGTAAAACAAATATTGTATTAATGCATATATATGGAATCTAGAAAAATGGTACTGATGAACTATTTGCAGGGCAGGAATAGAGGTACAGAGATAGAGAGTGGACACAGAGGGGAATAGAGAGGTTGAGACGATTTGAGAAGTAGCGTTGACATGTATACACTGCCACGTGTAAGACAGGTAGTTAGCGGGAAACTGCTGTATAACACAGGGAGCTCAGATCAGGCATTGTTCTAAGTACTTTATACACATTGTCTCATTTAATCACTGTAACAGCCATATGACGTTATTCATTTTTTTAACCCCTATATTTTAGATGAGTTAAGTGAGATCACTCAAGCAGTTATGGCAGAGATGCGATACAGGAGGAGTCAGATCTACAGTCTTTATAGCTGTGCTATGTCTCAGGGATGCACGGTTGTCTAATAAATTATGCCTCCTTTCCCACATAAGGAATAAACGTACTGATGTTTGTATGTGCCCTGTGCTGAGCTTGGCATGTAATAGATGCTCTTTAAACCTTCCTTGTCCTCCTTGTTTTCCTTGTCCTCTTCTGGCTCCCCCATCCCTTTCTTTCTTGCCCCCCATGTGGACACAGCTTGTGCCTACAGCAAGGGGGCCGACAGGCTGTGTTTGAGGAAGGCTGGTGGGATAAGCCTGAGCTGGTGTCTCACACTTCCCGCTGTCCCTCTGCATCGGGGACAGCCAGCAAGCAGTTCAGCACACCAGCAGGCATGGGCCCAGTGTCCCTGGAGCTGACACACATCTCTGTTTCCCAGGAGAGTAGGAGGGTGTAGCAACTGTCCATGGGAGGCTGTCAGTAGGCCTGGGGCCACAGGGTTCCTCCCATGTGCTCTGGGAAGGCTGTCTGCCTCTGTTTATATCCATTTCCTCACGGACACGCTGGAGGTTAGAGATCACGTGGCATGACACCTGACTGTAAAGGGGAGAGCCGACAAGGTACAGAGCCAGCCACTGGATTCACTGGGGATACTTCCATTACGTCCCACAACCATATAGATAACCAAGGCCTTCGGTAGAATTTGCACTTTCCTAATCTCTTTCTTTTGGTTTCTCAAACCCTCAACCAGCTCAACCCCAAGGGGCAGCCAGTTACAGTTCCCCACAGACAGACTCAAGCTTGCTGGAACTCTGGGGAAGTTTCAAGAACCAGTTTGACCACAAAACCGAGAAGCAGGTCTGTTAGGCCCTATCTGGACAGAGTGGTCATGGAAGCTGTCAGATGGAGATCCAAATTAGTCATGGGAGGAACAGGAGCCAGGCTGGGGGTGGAAGCAAGCCCCGATGGGCTCTGCTCCAGGGCCTGGGATCCAGCTGGGGCAGAAGCAGAGGCTGTGCTGCAATTTCACTGCAAATCAACTGGGCCATCTCTTGTGGGTGGCACTGTGTAGGGCTGCCAACCCTGTGTTTTTTTTTCATAGATACGGAGATGCTATCACATGGCCCAACTGCCTTCAGCATCGTGCTGTGAGATGAGGCTGGAGGGAAGTTGTATGATAGCCATTCTTGGCCGAGCCAATGGCCCTGGTTGGGTGGGGTGGAAGGGGCCAAGGTGGAGCCAATGTTTGGACAAGTTGGAAGCAATTGTTGGAGGAGCTCTGAGCTAGAGGTCCCCCTCACTTCGGGTCAGAGTAAGCCTCTGGATCTGTTTTCAAGAGAAGATGTAAACACCGACCACCCGCCCCCCATTTAAACTGTTGCTGGCTATGACACACAGTAGCCAGCTCATCAGACTGCGGTTGCCACCTTCCGTCTGGGATACACAGTGCCTGGAAAGGCAGTGAGGTGTGGTAGGAAGAACGTCAGCTTTGGAATCTGACCAACTTGAAATTAAGTCTCAGCTCTGCCTGAAACACTGGCTGACCTTGGGTAAATCGCTTCACTTCTCTGGATCCCATTTTACTCATCTCTGAAAAAAATAAAATAGTAACCGTTTCTAGTCAGGGTCGTTGTGAAAAATAATGATAATGTGGGAGGAGGGATGGCATACAGTAGGAATTCAATAAAGGTTAAGTACTTTTCTTCCTCCTCTTACAAAACACAGTCCTTCAGCCACTTCTAGGTTTCTCCTCTTAATCTTGGTTATTGGCTGAAAGGCCTCATTGCCTGGCTGCTTCTGCCTAGATCAGGGATCAGCAAACTTTCTCTGTTAAGGGCCGCAGAGTAAGTCTTTCAGGCCTTGCAGGCCACATGGTGTGGTGTCTACGGCAGCTACTCCTCTCTGCTATCGCAGTGCAAAAACGGCCATAGTTGGTTTGTAAATGAACTGGTGTGCCTGTACTCCAATAAAACTTTATTTGCAAAACCAGGCTGTGGGCCAGACTTGCCCATAGACTGCAGCTGACCAACCCTTGGCCCACAGTTTCAAGACTAAACACACCTGGTTATCTCCCAAGGGACTGCCCCAGGCTGGTTTCACTTTGTCCATTCAATAAATTTTGTAATTCCTCTCTCAAATATTCCCCAATCCACTGAACAGGACTCCTTTTGGTCTTTTGCTCATGAAGTGTTAGGCTTGCCTCCAAAACTTTGCTTATGCTCTTTCCCGTTTTCCCATTTCCTCTCTACCCTTCTATATTCCACCTCCAATCAATCTTGCAGGTTGTCCTATAAAATAAAGGGCTCAAATCAAGGTCTCTTAAGTCACATTGGGTGAACATCCCTCAACATCCTTCAAGGCCAAACTCAGGTCACTGCCACAGTATCACTCCCTTTTCGGGTCTCCCACATCTGTGCCATTGACGCCAGCATGGATGGCCCTCATTGGCCCTGGGTTGGACTGGTGTACCAGTTTCACGATAAGCCCTTGAGGCTTAGTCTTCAGCTTTCCTCCATCCAATGCATAACAACTTGCACTGCCACCCAGCTTTGTATTTCAGGAGTTCCTGTGTATATGGATCCAGAAGAGTCTCAGGCATTACCTCTGCAGATATTGCCTGTCTCTCATTCTCCTTATTGTTTCCTTCTGGAGCTCCACTTGCTTGTAGCTTAAACCTCTATATCTTATTTTCCTTGATTTTAACTTTTTTGTCCTCTCTGTTCCATTTTCTGTTTTGTTTTGCTCTTCTCATATAGCTGGGCAATTTCTTTAAATCTCTCTTCTAATTCAGTGATTCTTTATCTAGTCTGGTATATCCATTGCATTTTTAATTTCATAATTATATTTTTCTCATTTCCAGAAGTTCTATTTGAGCCTTCATAAACACCTGCCTGTAAATTTTGGTAGTTTCTTATTCCTTTATCACTTGTCTTTGTTCTGTTTTTTAAGTCTTTAAGTTTTTCATACACAGCTATTTAATGATCTAGCTTATTCTAATATTTTAAGTCTTTGAAGATCTAAATCAATGTTTTTCAAGTGAGGGCGATTTTTCTCCTTCAAGACATTTGGAAATGTCTGGAGACATTTTAGTTGTCAAAACTGGTGGTGTGTGTGTGTGTGTGTGTGTGTATGTGTGTGTGTGAGTGTGCACACACACTTTTGGCCTTGAGTGGGTGGAGGCCAGATATTCTACTAAACATGCACAGGAGAGCCCTTACGGAAAAGAATTATCTGGTCCCAAATGTCAACAGCTCTGAGGCTGAGAAATCCTGGTTGAAATCTGTGGCTTGTTGTCTCTGCTGACTCCAGTTCACGGTGACTCATTGCTTTGAGTGCAGGTTTTTTTTTTTTTTGGTAGTTTGGCAAATCAAAGTGAGAACACTTTACTCTAGAGGATTTGTCTTTGCTTCTTCTAACCACCAGGGGGCACTGCCAACCTGGGACCGAGTCACGATTCTGGCTTGGGGGTTCTGCATCACATAGGTAGCGTTTATTCAAACCCCAGACTTCCATGAGAACGGGCAATAGGAACTTTTGTGTGTTAGACTCGGATGAGCTGGAGCTGACATTCATTTGCTGGCTTTGGATTTCTCCACATCAACCAATGAGTGAAGAGCTGAGCCTGGACTTAACAAACGTGGCTTGAGTAATACTTCCGTTCAGTCCACCCTGCGTCCTGTGTGCGTGAATGTGACTATGCTATAGTATTTTGTCCTACATCATTTCCTAGAAGTAAGTAGAAAATAAAAAAAAATTCAAAACAGTGTAGGAACAGTAGGTTCCTTAATCTTAATACAGTTGGGCTAAACATGGAAATTATTTGGCATGACTAAGGCCAGCCTCAGGGACACCAACACTTCCTTAACTTGAAGGTATCCACTGTGTGCTCAATGATGAGAGGAGGAATGATATTAAATACAGGCACATCATGCTGACATTATGTTGTCAGAAATCACTTTTCAAAGTGAAGCTTAGTAAATCATCTATGTGTGTGCTATGTCGCTTCAGTTGTAGTGAAGCATCTTATGTCTTCTGCACTGGTAGGCGGGTTTTTTGTTTTTTTTTTTTTTTTACCACTAGCGCCACCTGGGAAACCCCAAGTCATCTATGCTTCAATAAAACAAAAATAAGGTAAGGTTTAGAGAGCATCTTGAAATACAGTCCCTTATCCACAGTTCCAAAATCCAGAGAGATCTCAAACATCAAAAGCTGATTTTGTCAGATTAGCACGAGCTCATTTGACTGGAGATTCTGACTTGGACTGACCTGTGGTTAACTAGTCTGCATATTCGATATGAACATTCATGCATTGTGCTACAGAAATATTGGGTATGTGCCTGATCATAAGATGCTGCCCCAGATTCTGCTAGATCTCCTATATTCCCCGGTGGCTCAGTGGTAAAAAATCTGTCTGCAATACAGGAGCCACAGGAACGCAGGTTCGATCCCTGGGTTGGGAAGATCCCCTGGAGGAGGGCCTGCAACCCATTCTAGTGTTCTTGCCTGCAGAATCCCATGGACAGAGTAGCCTGGTGGGCTACAGTCCATGGGCTTGCAAAGAGTCAGATATGACTGAAGCGACTTAGCATCCATACATGCACTATATGAGATATAGACTCTATCCACTAGCACCAACTAAAATCATAAAACTTCTGATTTCCAAAACACGCATGGCTGCCAGGGTCCTGTAACGGTTGGTATCCTATGTGATTAAGTTTGAAGGAAAGGATTCCCTCGACCCCTACTCTCAGAAACAGCATACCTGCAAGAATACATTTGAACACACAACTGTTGAATGTTTTCTAGTACCTGTTGGATGACAGTAGGGACTGTATTTCCATGATTAGCATTGCATGATCATCACAAGGTGAATGTACAGGGATTTGAGTGGGATATTTTCTTTGGGATTCTTTCACCCCTTGGACAATGCTGGACGTGTAAAGAGGACAATATATATATATATATTCAATGACTCCTTCATAAATCCTTATTTAGTGTCAAAGAGTTTGTCAAGAAACCTTTTCTATTTGTTTTCACAATGGCAGCAAAAGTGCAGAAATATACTTTTATTATAAAAATAGTACTCAAAACATACAGTGTAACATAGGAAACTTCTCCTTTACCAAACACCTCTTATACCCTTCCCAGGAAATAACCCTGTCAGCACCTAAAGCAAATGTTTCCTGTTCCCTCTTTGGACTGTGCTTAGTTGCTTATTCATGTCCGACTCTTTGAGACCCCATGGACTGTAGCCTGCCAGGCTCCTTTGTCCATGGGATTCCCCAGGCAACAATACTGGAATGGGTTGCCATGCCCTCCTCCTCCAGGGGATCTCCCCAAGCCAGGGATCGAACCCAGGTCTTCCGCATTGCAGGTGGATTCTTTATCAGAGGAGCTACCAGGGTGTGTATATGCATGCAATTATCTGCACTGGCTTCCCCAGTGGCTCAGCAGTAAAGAATCTGCCTGCAAGGCAGAAGACTCGGGAGACAAAATTTCAGTCCCTGGGTCAGGAAGATCCCCTGAAGGAGGAAATGTCCACTTCAGTATTCTTGCCAGGAAAATTCCATGGACAGAGGAACCTGGTGGGGTGCAGTCCATGGGGTCTCAAAGAGTTGGATATGACTGAGCATGCAGGCATGCACATAATTACTCACTTAGGTGTTTTTTTGTATAAGTGGGATTGTGCTTTATATTGTGTATTGTTCTGAATTGTGCTTTTGTTCATTTAGTTACATGTCCTTTCATATTGGTACTCATAGAACTACTTCACTCCATGGTACAGAAATATTGTGATTTAAAATAATTCCTTTTTTGTATAGATTTCCAGAAGTTGTAGGGCTAGGTCAAAGGATATGTACATTTAAAATTTTGATAGGCACTAACCAACTGTCTTTTAATAACCTTCACCAATTTATAGTTCATAAGAGTGATTGTTTCTCTGCTTTCTTTTCTTACCAACATTTGATATTATTAATCTTTTTAACTTCTGCCAACCTCATGGGCAAAAATACAATCCTGTATTTCCTAGCTTCCTTGTGAAGCTGAGCATCTCTTCTTTACTTGTTGGCCAAACATGAATATATCTTTAATAATAAGTTGTTTACAGTCTTTGCCCAGTTTTTAAAAACAGCACTTACCTCTTTTTGACTTCCCTGGTGGCTCAGTAGTAAAGAAGCCACCTGCAATGCAGGAACCGCAGGAAATAAGAGTTCGATCCTTGGGTCAAGAAGATCCTGTGGAGGAGGGTATGGCAGCCCACTCCAGAATTCTTGCCTGGAGAATCCCACGAACAGAGGAAACTGGCAGGCTATAGACCAAAGGGTCACAAAGAGTCAGACATGACTGGAGCAACTTAGCACACACAACCTTTTCTTAGTGATTTCTAGGAACTCTTTATATGTCCTCTATTTAATCCACTTTTGTTTTTAAAAAAGGCTCTATTTACTTACGTATTTTTGGTTGTTCTGGGTCTTTGTTGGCGTGCACGGACTTCCTCTGGTTTCAGAGAGCAGAGGCTTCTCTTGTTGTGGATCACAGGCTCTAGGCACGTGGGCTTCAGCAGTTGCAGCGAGTGGGCTCAGAAGTTGTGGAGCATAGACTTAGCTGTCCTGAGGCACGTGGAATCTTCTCAGGCCAGGGACTGAACTCGTGACCCCTGTGCTGGCAAGCCAACTCTTATCCACTGCACCACCAGGGAAGTCCCCATTGTCTTTTTAATTGAGGTGTATTCTACATACAGTGAGACATGTAGATATTGAGGGTAGGCTTTGAAGATTGTTGGGCTTCCCTGGTGGCTCAGAGGGTAAAGCGTCTGCCTGCAATGCAGGAGATCTGGGTTCGATCCCTGGATCATGAAGATCCCCTGGAGAAGGAAATGGCAACCCACTCCAGTATTCTTGCCTGGAGAATCCCATGGATGGAGGAGACTGGCAGGCTATAGTCCACAGGGTCGCAAAGAGTCGGACACAACTGAGTGACTTCACTTCACTTTGAAGATTGTTGACAAACGTACACACATGTAATCATCACTCAAATCACAGCACAAACATCTTCCTGCTCCTGAAGTTTCCCTCAGATCCCTTTCTGGTCAGTACCCCTCCAGAACAACTGTTGTACTGATTCCTATCACAAGCCATTAGATTTGACTCTACCTGAGTTTCCTGGAAATAGATCATATTAGTTGGCCAAAAAGTTTGTTTGTTTGTATTTTTCTGTAAGATGTTTCGGAAAACCTGAACAAACTTTTTGGCCAATCCAATACAAGCAGACACTTTCATGCCTGTCTTCCTTTGCTTAACAAACTCTTTCTGAGATTCATCCATGTTATCTGTAGTTGGTTCCTGTTAATTGCTGTCCCATTGTCACATGGGTCACCCACTGCCCTGGGTAATAAACATAAGGGTCATTTCTGGTTTAGGGCTATAAAGAATAAAGCTGCTATGAACACTTATACACAGGTCTTTGTGTGGACATGTGTTCTCATTTCTCTTGGGTAAACACCCTGGAGTGGAATAACTGGGTCACAGGGTGAGTATATATTTAAGCTCTACTAGAAACTGCCAAACAGTTTTTCAAAGTGATTGTACCTGATGTGTTTTAAATATACTGCAAACACTTTTGCCATGTCTGTTGCTTGTGTTTTAACATTGATTAGGGTGTCCTTTGCTATAGAGTTGTTTTGCATCTCTATAAAACAGCCTTGGTCTTTTATGTATTCTGGGGCTGTGTCTTATACAGGAAGGCATAATATTAAATATATATATATATTTTAATATTCTTTAGTTTGCTTTTTACATTTTGCTCCGTATTCTCTCTAGAATTTAATATTTTAATATGATATGAGACATACCTTTATCCTAGCCCAAACCATACAAAGCAGGGATTGTTATTCCATTTTACAGATGAGGAGACAGAGACTCAGAGGGATTACGTGATTAGCTCAAGCCCCACAGCTAGCAGGGAGTAGTAGGTCTGAGATTTAGAAGCAAATGTGTCTCCTTTAAATTTGTTTTATCTCACAGAACTCTAGACTTTCATCTGTACCCTAACATAAATTCTGTAGAAAAGAAGGGGAAGTAATAATACATATACATGAACACATATGCACACACATATATAAAAAGACACAAGAAGAATAAACCAGAAACCAATAGAGGGGCATGGAAACAAGGTGGAGAAGATTGATGTGGGAGTACAATTGCTCCAAATATGGTTTTTAATATAGTTTTGTGTTTTTAACCAGGTACATGATTTATATGTTCATAAAGTTATATCAAAAATAGGAAAAAAAGAGAAAACTCCCAAACTGTTCACAAATGCAAACAAATAAACCTGACTGTAAATTAACTTAAGCACCTAACTGTACAACAAAAAGAATAATTTCAAGAAACTTGAAAAAAACACCTTGACCATACATCTGAGGTGGGATATATTCCATGGACAAATAAAACTAAAGTAGTCTTTAGTTTCCTTAGTACATTTATTATTAGTAGTGATAGTGATACAGTAATTTTGGAAGTATTTTATGTATATCATAAAATCAAGTAAATAAATATGTATATTAATGCTGTTAGAAACTAAGTCTGTGTGAGAGAAAAGAGATTCAAATATAAATTAGCAACAGCACAAAAGTTAAGAGAAGAAACAGATGGTTAAATTTGAACTGATAATATTATAAACTGATGTCAATTTCCCCACATTTGTCCACTGAAAGAGCTCAGAAGCAAGAACTCCAGGAGAATGAGACATCCAGGGTTCAGTCTTGATTTCTAAGACCACTAACAATCAAAAAGAGCTAAACCTTTCCAGAGAAGCAGTTGATTCCAGACTCGAGGAAAGGAAAGTACAAGGTAAGTTTAGGACATCTTATTGTTCCAAGAAGCAAGTTCAGTTCAGTTGCTCAGCTGTGTCCAGCTCTTTGCCACTCCATGGACTGCAGCACGCCAGGCTTCCCTGTCCATCACCAACTCCCAGAGCTTGTTCAAACTCATGTCCATTGAGTCAGTGATGCCATCCAACCATCTCATCCTCTGTCACCCCCTTCTTCTCCTGCCTTCAATATTTCCCAAGAAGCGAGGATGTGCTTAAACACTAGTGAACTCATGTCAGAAAGGTGCAGAAGTAGACTTGAAGGTATCCCTTTGGCAAAATTTGAGGCTTCTGAGCATCAAGAAGAAAAATGGCTATCATTAATGAAACAAGTAGAAAATTTGCTTGAAACTTTATATGAAACAAAATAGAAAAATCCATGAATTCAGTGTGTGGTATGTGTAAGAGAAAGAGAGAGGGTGAAGGAGAAGAGGTGAGTTCTTCTTTTCAAAAGAATGCCAGTTGAGAACTGTAGAAGGAATGATAAAGCTAGAAAGTCACCATTTCACAACCTCCAGTGTAATTCTTGATTTGGGCAGGAATCATTAATGGGTGCTAAAGGCCAGAGAGTGAAGGGTTGTTGGGAAACAGGGTATTTGTGCAGCTGCAAAGAGTCTCCCCAGCTTCCTTACTGATTGAAAAAGGAAAAATGACCATTATAACAGACAACTATGGTGGCCATGCGTTTATCCAACTGGTCAAATTTAGCATCATCCATTCATAGTAGGACCGCCTGGCATCACAGGCATCCCGATGTGAGATGATGTGCAGAACACACCTTACCTATGGAGTATTCTTGCCAACATGTTTAATCTCCAGCCCCAAATCCCAGGTCATGGGATCTACAGGGGACCGAAGAACAAGTTAAATGACATCAAGAGAAAACAATCAGGCAAATCCATGGTGTGGGCCATTCTAAAAGACTATAAGTTTTGGACTCTTTTTTTTTTAAATTAATTAATTTATTTTAATTGGGGGCTAGTTACTTTACAATATTGTGGTGGTTTTTGCCTCCTACATTGACATGAATCAGCCATGGGTGTACATGTGTCCCCCCATCCTGGACCCTCCTCCCACCTCTCTTCCCATCCCATCCCTCTGAGTCATCCCAGTGCACCAGCTTTGAGTGCCCTGTTTCATGCATCAAACTTAGACTGGTCATCTATTTCACATATGGTAATATACATGTTTTAACGCTATTCTCTCAAATCATCCCACCCTCGCCTTCTCCTACAGAGTCCAAAAGTCTGTTCTTTATATCTGTGTCTCTTTTGCTATCTTGCATATAGGGTCATTGTTACCATCTTTCTAAATTCCATATATATGCATTAATATACTGTATCGGTTTTTTCTTTCTCACTTACTTCACTCTGTATAAAAAGGCACTCTTTAAAAGGCCTATGCCATGGGGCAGAGGGAGAAACCCTGGCCATTTTAATGTGAAAGAGACACAGTATCCACATGTGATGTGGGAAGCTCCATTGCTAAGTCACTTTAGTCGTGTCCGACTCTGTGCGACCCCATAGACAGCAGCCCACCAGGCTCCCCCATCCCCGGGACTCTCTAGGCAAGAACACTGGAGTGGGTTGCCATTTCCTTCTCCAATGCATGAAAGTGAAAAGTGAAAGTGAAGTCGCTCAGTCGTGTCCGACCCTCAGTGACCCCATGGACTGCAGCCCTCCAGGCTCCTCCGTCCATGGGATTTTCCAGGCAAGAGTACTGGAGTGGGGTGCCATTGCCCTCTCCGGGGAAGCTCCATTAGATCCTGTTAAAAACAAACCAAAAGAAAAAGGGACAGTGAAAGTCACTCAGTCATACCTGACTCCTTATGACCCCATGGACTGTAGCCAACCAGTCTCCTCTGTCCATAGAATTCTCCAGGCAAGGATACTGGAGTGGGTAGCAATTCCCTTCTCCAGGGGATCTTCCCAATCCCGGGATTGAACCTGGGTCTTGTGCATTGCAGGCAGATTCTTTACCATCTGAGCCACTAGGGAAGCCCCCAAACAACATCTTTCATAGATCATTTGCTTGGTTGGTTGTGAAAACCAACCAACCAGTCAAGCAAAAGATCTATGAGAGAAGTACTTGGAGTCTTTGGGAAATGTGACTATGGTTGGAAGGTGGAGGTGACATGAAATGACGGTGGGGAATGGGTTTTTTACTATGCACATCGTCCTTGGGAGCTGAGCAACTGAGGAGTAAAGTGTCATGTGGTCCATAATCCATCTTCAAATATGCACCAGGTCACTTGACAGCCAATGCAAGCATGGCAACAGATTAAAATGGGCCAACAGGGCCAGGACCAGGATGAGGCTGGCAAGATGCCTCAGGGGCAGCCTTGAGGGAGTCATGCCTCTCAAGGTCCACCCGCCCCTGCAGATGCTGGAAGCAAGCCCTTCCTTCAACGCCCCAACAAAACACCTCGCTGGCCTCGCTCTAGTCCAGACTCTGTTGTTGAGTCAGAGGTATGGGAAAAGGAGTGCTCATTACATGATTTTTTCCGTCTTCCTGTATGTTTAGAAATGACAAACCAGTCCAAATGTCCATCCAGGATGAATAGCATATCTACAACAGTAGAATATGATGTAGCCATAAAAGAAACGAAGCACTGATGCATATTATAAGTGGATGAATCTGCAAAACACTATACCAAATGCAAGAAGTCAGACACCAAAGGCCACACGTTGTGTGATTCCTTTTATATGATGCCTCCAGAAGGCCCACAGAGACAGAAAGCAGACCAGAGGTTCCCAGGGGAGGATGAGGGATTATCTCACAGGTGTGGGACTTTTTATGGGGTGATAAAAAGTTTTGAAAGTAGAGAGAGCTGGTGGTTGCCCAGCATTGTGAATGCACTTAATTGTACACTCTGGCGTGGTTAATGGTATGGTATGTGAATTTCACCTCCGAAGAGTTGATCACAACAAGAAGTTGAGGAACAGAATGGTCAGAAGTCAGGTATAGGGACTTTTCTGGTGGTTCAGTGGTTAGGACTTGCAGGGGACGTGGGTTTGATCCCTGGCCGGGGGGCTGAGACCTTACATGCCCTGTGGCCAAAAGAAACAAAACATAAAACAGAAACAATATTGTAACAAATTCAATAAAGACTTTAAAAAAAAGCAGTTGGGTATAGAAACAATGCCTTTTCAAGAGTGATTACAACTGTACATGTCTGTATATGAAGGAAGATCTCTCGAAGTCTTGGCCCATGGTCAGGAGGCGAAAGCAATCATGAGAATCACTAGGTGATTCGACCTAGCGTTGGCTGTCAGGTGACCTGGTACATTCACTTCCCCTCTTGAACCTGGGTTTCTCACTGTGAAATAGTCTCTGGGTTTTCCCCAGGTCCCACCGCTGCAGCTCCAAGTCTTTGCTTTCCCATAAGGTACGTTGGTCACAGGTTGGCCACATGGAGCGGGCCTGCCTCTCCACGCACCTCCCAGGGTACTGGGGCCCGGGTGGTGAGCTTGTAGGGAAGTGTTCTCTAGCCTTGGGAACTCATTGGCACCTTTCTTGACCTGACCCCATCCCCCCAGAGCAGGGTTTGTGGGTGTCACTGTGGTGCCAAAAGTCCCACAGGTGATGCTGATTCAGCCGGGAGATATGGTTGATGAAGCAGCTTCTGAGGGTTCGGGCTGAAGCTGTACCCCGACCTGGCTCTTTCTGGGGTCACAGTGTCTCTGGCTCTAGCATTAAGGAGGAGAGTTGTGTGCTGGTGTGTGGGTATATGGGATAAAAATTAACCACAGAGCCACTGGCATTTTCTGAGCACCAACTCGATGCCAGTCACTGCACTAAATGCTTTGCTCCTATCCTGTCATACAGCCCCTAATGGCCCTCCCATATAACAACCGTGGCCAAGCCCGTGTCACGAAAAGGAGAGGGTGGGCCTCTCCGGCTAGGTTAGTTCCCCAGGCATAACCAGCTGGGATTCAGATCCCCCGGGTGGGCTCCCAGTGCCTGAGCACTCCACGTGGAGACCCTAAACCCACACGGGCAGTGAAGCAGCAGGAAGGGGATTGTTGTCTGTTGAACACCTACTGTGTGCCACGCCTCCTGACTTCAGAATCCAAATCTCACCAAATGCGCACCATGCGCACAGGCAGGCTATGCTCAGGATCGTCTCACACGGGAGGGAGCTGAGCTCAGGGCCTAAACACAGCACAGCCCGAAACAGGTCAGGGCTCCCGGGAGCGCTGCTGGGGCTCCTGCTGCTGAGCCCTTTCTTTCCAGCACTGAGAGTCCCCGTTGGTGTCTTTGCTTTGGGTTTCCCCTTCCATTGGCTTCTCTGAAGAATATTTCAGCTTCTTGGGTAAGAGGAGTAGAAAAGGCTTGTTTCTGTCCAGGAAAAGAGGCAGGGCTGAGTGGTGGCCAGTGTGAAAACCCAGCAGAGACCTGGCTGGATCTCTGCAAGCTTGAATCTCCCAGGGCAAACAGGGCAAGGAGTTGAGGACCCCAGCTGCCATGGGCATTGCCTCCTTGGAGGTACAGCAACCTGGCTTTGACGCTCCATGGTGGATGGTAGAGATGGAAGTTTCCAGAAGGGAAGACACCCACCACAAGCCAGGAGCATAAACAGTTCTCTGAAGGACTCTAGAGAAAGGACACAGAGATGGACAGAGTTCTCTGGAAACCTTTGTGAGTTCAGGGCAGGAGAGTTTATAGAACTTCCCCTACTTCTGTGAAATGCTTCCCAGGGTGGCGCTAATGGTAAAGAATCTGCCTACCAGTGCAGGAGACGTAAGAGACGCGGATTGGATCCCTGGGTGGGGAAGATCCCTGGAGGAGGGCGTGGCAACCCACTCCAGTATCCCTGCCTGGAGAATCCCATGGGCAGAGGAGCCTGGTGGGCTACAGTCCATGGGGTGGCAAAGAATCAGATGCAACTAAAGCAACTTAGCACACATGCACGCCCTTCTCTGAAGGGTCTCCACCAACCAGGGCTGGGCCAGGCCTGGTCTGAGGAGACAGGGTTGTAGCCTTGTTTTGGAGTGTCCCTTGTGGGCCGGTGTTGGGCCCTGTCCCGTGAGGAGTCACAGGGTGGGGGCCGTGTCTCCTGTGCACTCTGCAGGGGATCTGGCTGTAGAAAATGCTTCCAGATAGCCCTGGCTGCTCCATCTCACTAGGTGTGAACCACTCACTTCCTCTACCGCTCAGAGCAAAACCGGCTAAGTCTGGTTTAAACCAGTTTCAGTTGGCCTTTGCCTACCTCCTGGCCCCTGGGTGAGGCTGGTGTCTGTTCTGAGAGGCTGTTATCTATGCCTCTGGGGTTGAAGCCTCTCCTGGGACTGGGTGCTGATGTCACCCCAAGGCATGGGAGGGGCCCTGGGGATTCCAGTCCTGGGCCAGAGGACAGTATGGGATGTGGGAGCAAGGACACAGCAGTGAGTAGCCAGGCCTGAGTGAGGGGTAAGTAATGGCACTGACCTACGGCTGACCGATCCTGCTTCTCTGCACGGAGCAGGCTAGGACTTGCCCTGAGGAATTCCTAAGGAGAAAGTTGGTTTCCCATGACCCCCTCTAAGGCTTTGGAGTTCAAGCCACTTTGCAGGGCTCAAGCACTTACTTGGGATCCAAGGTATGAGTGTGAAGGTCAAGGAAGAGGGGGCTTTCAGTTAGGAAGAGGACCCCAGGCTTCTAGCCTGGGAGGAAGTACAGATTCTAAGATGGCTCTCAGTGGAGGTAATGGGTTCTGAAGTATTTGCCCCACCAGGGTGCACCTGCCTGGATCCTTCCCTCCTCCCTCTCATCCATGCATCTAACCCTCTATCCACCCATCTATGAGCATCAGGTGAGTGCTAAATGCCAGACTCTGACCTAGAGTTTGGGAGTGAAAGGTATATTAAGACACAGTCCCTCTCCTCACAGCCTGGAAAAGAGACCAACAGGAAAACAAATGGTCTAGATGGAGGGATGTGAAAAGCAGATGGCTACGCAGGCAAGCCTGGTGAAGGGGCTGGGTCTGCCAGGGTTGAATTCTCCCTTGAGGGGCAAAGGAGGTCTTCCCAGGAGAGAAAATTTTTGAGCAGTTTCCTGAAGGATCATCCAGGCAGGAAGGAGAGGGGTGGCATTAAAGGCAAAGGGGCTGGCAGGGGCAGAGGCACTCAGGCCTCAAAGAGCTGAGCGTGTGATGTGCCTGGCAAATGGTCTGGGGAGATGACTCCGCCAATGGGGCAAGGGGTAGGAGGTGGCGCTGGAAAAGTAGGCTGGCCCAGGGTGAGGCCGCCTTGAATGCCACCGTGAAGAAGGAGGACGTGGTCCTATGACCACAGAGCGTCAGTGGGTCCCTTCCGCAGCGGCTGTCTGCACTCTGAGAGTGTCTGCGGCACCGGCCGTGCTTTCTGTCCGGCTCTCCCTCCCAGGCGTCAGTTCCCTGTGTGTTTATCTGTCTGACTGCGGCTCAGGCCAGGGTCACGCCTACACTGAGATGGCAAGCCCATGCGGAGACCCGCATGGCAGGGGGCCTGTGGTCCGAGACGTGCGTGGGCTCCCGGCTCGGCAGGAAGGGATGGCCTGAGCTCATCCCTATTCTTGTCACAGCCCCGCCCCAGCCACGGCAAGTGAGTTCTTCCAAGGGGCTCCATTGTCTCGGCCGGGAAGTGGCCCCGCTTGCCCGCCCTTGCCAGAGAGGAGCGGCTTTCGTGCCGGCCCGCCTTTGCCACCACTGCCCAGCTTCTTGGCACAGTGCCATGGCACCTTGTTATCTCCGGCTTTGTGCTGTCACCTTTTGTTACAAAACCTTCGAAGTTCTGCGAATCGGCTCGCCGGTTATCATGCTTCCCACAACCGGCTGCCTAAGCCCCTGGGCCGGAACCGCAAGGCGACCGCAGTGCCTCAGCGACTTCTGCTCTGAGCCGGGCCTGGGCGGGCGAGGGGGGCGGGGGGCGGCATGGCCCTTCCCCTCTGCTCCCCCTCGGCCTCCAGCTGGGCTCTCCCCACGCTTCCCTTTCTGTCTTGGCTTCTAAATCTAAGAAACTGAAGGGAAGCCACACAAGTCCTGGTGAGCCACCAGGCTGATCCGACATGGGGAGGGGCTCTGAGCAGGCCCCCGGGTGGGAGAGGGGAGGAGGGGGCTGCGGGAGGGGCCAGGCCAGCCTGCCCGCTGAATCCACCTGTTCTTCCTACTGAGCTCCCTCTGGCTTCCAGAAAACAGCTTTAACCAAGGGGTCTCTCAGGAGAGCAGAGGCTGAGGTGTGTGTGCGTGCTTGTGTGTAGAGAGAGAAAGTATATGTGTGCTGCGGAGAGAAACCCTGTATGACGCAGAGAAGAATTTATGTGAGGGAGGAGATGTGGCCACTAGTCCAGGTTTCTCTCCTCCTCTGGTCTCCTTCTTCCCCGTGACCGTCATAGAAACTGCCTGATAGTAACTGCTTGTGTGTGCTCAGTCGCTTCAGTTGTGTCTGACTCTTTGTGACCCTGTGGGCCACGGCCCACCAGGCTCCTCTGTCCATGGGATTCTCCAGGCAAGAACACTGGAGTGGGTTGCCATGTCCTCCTCCGGGGGATTTTCTTGACACAGGGATTGGACCTGCGTCTCATGTCTCCTGAATTGGCAGGCAGGTTCTTTACCACTAGCACCACCTGGGAAGCCCAGTAACTGCTCTGCTGCTGCCGCTGCTAAGTCGCTTCAGTCGTGTCCGACTCTGTGCGACCCCATAGACGGCAGCCCACCAGGCTCCCCTGTCCCTGGGGTTCTCCAGGCAAGAACACTGGAGTGGGTTGCCATTTCCTTCTCCAATGCAAGAAAGTGAAAAGTGAAAGTGAAGTCGCTCAGTCGTGTCCGACCCTCAGCGACCCCATGGACTTCAGCCTACCAGGCTCCTCCATCCATGGGATTCTCCAGGCAAGAGTACTGGAGTGGGCTGCCATTGCCTTCTCTGCAGTAACTGCTTAGGATGTGTTAATTGAGCAAATAGGGTTTCTCAGGTGATGCCAATGGTAAAGAACATGCCTACCAATGCTGGAGACATAAGAGATGCGGGTTTGATCCCTGGGGAAGATACCCTGGAGGAAGGCACAGCTACCACTCTAGTATTCCTGCCTGGAGAATCCCATGGACAGAGGAGACTGGTGGGCTGCAGTTCACGGGGTTGCAAAGAGTCAGACATGACTAAAGTGACTGAGCATGCATGCATGCATTGAACAAAGAAATCAATCAGGGTCTCACATTTTATTACTTGAAGATACAGTGGGCTCAGCAAGAAGCATGTTAGGGATTTAGAAACCCCATACCCCTTCTTCCCTCTGGGTCCAACCTGTGAGGCTTACCTACCTGAGCCACAGTTCCAAGAAGGCCTAGCCTCAGTGCATCACAGGCCAGCTGAGCAGCCGGCATCCTTGGGGAAGGGAGTGTGGTGTCCCCCACGCCTGAGCTCATGGTTACTCTGCCCCTGACCAACTGAGATCCAGCCCAGGATGCGTGGGCTCAGCATTCGGATCAGCAGCTCCTTGAAAAGTCCCTTCCCCAGCTCACTTCTAAGTGGGGGAAGAGCGGCATCCCATTTTCTGTGAACAGGTGAGGATGGGGAGGAGGGGAGAAGTTCCTTCTCCTACAATTTCATCTGTTGAAACCCAAGCTCCTCCTTCCACTTGGACCACTGCTCTTTTAGGAGGAATGAATCCAATTCGATGAGTGTCTGCTGATCACCTAGCTGAGACAGAATAATGATAATGACCAATGGCTCTTTACTGTTGATGAATATTGTCATCTCCAAGATCATATATGCATGTCCCATCAAACCCATGGAGTAGATAACTATTTCACTCTTGTCTTACAGATGAGGGAAAAAAGGAGACTTGCTTAGGGCCACATGGTATGAGAATCAGGTCTGCCAGACTCCCAACCCGACCACGCTCTGAGCTCTTGGGAGGAGGGAGAGGAAGAAGAGGGCCAGGAGGTTGAGGGTGGGATCATGACATAGGAATCTGGGGTTGAGGACAGCCACAGCCAGCAGGAGCAGGGGTCTGGTTCTTGCTATTTATATGTTCCCAGAAAATGGCACATGTAGGTTAATATACAATTTCAGGAAGCTCAGAGGTGCTCGCATGGGACAGAGATGGGAGCCAGAAAGGAAGAAAGGATGGTATTAAAGCCAGTGGGTAGCTTAGCTATTCTTGTCCTCCAAGTGTAATTTTTCACTCAGAGTGAAAGCAATTTCTGAATATAAAATAGATAACTAATGAGAACCTACTGTACAGTGTAGGGAATTCTACTCAATGCTTTGTGGTGACCTAAATGGGAAGGAAATCCAAAAAAAGAGAGAATATATGTATTCACATAGCTGATTCACTTTACTGTACAGTAAAAACTAATACAATATTGTAAAGCAATTATGCTCCAATAAAAATTAAAAAAAAAAGAAAGTAGGGTGAAACAATTCTGAATAAATGTGATTTTTCCTCTCAAGCCCAACACAGAATATGCGGAATTCAGGAGTACCTGGCTCTTGTTCTTAGCAACTATGCCGTGCCATGTAATCATTGACAAAGATATCCCCAGCACATGTCCCAGTGACAACTGAATCAAAGCTGTGACCAGCAGCACGGGGTAAAGAGGTAACACTGGTAAACTTCTATTGTCGTGTAACATAGAAAGCTATTGTTCAGGTCCTGTACAATGCACATACCTGTTGACTTCATACTGTGATTACAAAAGGAGCCCCCGTTTGCTCTAAAATCTAAAGATACTATAATGTCCACCTGTATTGTAAATTCAACCTGAAACTCATATACTATCTTTCATAAGCATTATTTAAGAAGCATTTTTTTATTGTGTTGCAATTCAGAAGCAATTTCAAAGGCAATTAGGAAGGTTAATACCTGAGAAACAGAAATGACTAAAAGAAGTTGAAGCAGGTATCCCCTTTTTGTAAAGAGAAATTCTCATGGCAAACAGGACCTTTCTGTGCCATGGTGCTGCCTTTGAGGCTGCATCCAGCGCAGTCACTGGAGGAGCAGTGATGCCCTGTCAGCGCCAGCGCAGCCCTGACCTGCTCCTGGCTGTGACCTTGTGAAGGGATCGCTTCATTGTAAGCCGGGAACCTGACATGCCCAGAAGCACGGTGACCTGCTCAAGGCCCCCCCAGGGCTCAAATGCAGGCCCAAGTCATGCTGCTGCTGCTGCTGCTGCTAAGTCGCTTCAGTCGTGTCCGACTCTGTGTGACCCCATGGACGGCAGCCCACCAGGCTCCCCCGTCCCTGGGATTCTCCAGGCAAGAACACTGGAGTGGGTTGCCATTTCCTTCTCCAATGCATGAAAGGGAAAAGTGAAGGCTGGAGCCACCCTTCTTTCAACTAAGCTGTGTCCTATCAGTAGGAACAGTGAAGCGAACAGCACACGGCTGTTCGGGCATTAATTAATTGCAACAAAAGTGGGAATTGTTGAAAAGAGGACCAGCTGTGCTTTTCCCCCCCTGCTAGGCTGAGAGATCCAGGGCAGGGCTGAGGCAGATGCCCAGGTCTCTGGTGGGTGTCAGACTGTGAGGCCGGCACCTGTCTCATCGGGCAGCAGAGAGAGGCTTCCTTGCTCAGCCACCCGTCTCAGGTCTGTCTTTTCATTCCTGCCCTCTGGGCCCAGCTTGGGGAGCCGTGTGGCCTGGGAAAGGGAACGCGTGTCCTCTGAGAGCTCACTCTGTGCTGTGGGCAGGGGGGTGCCGTGGCTCGCTTTGGTCTGCACAGCAGCTCTGCACGTTCCTTGTCTTCAGGTCTGTTGGACGGGTGGGAAGCGGAATTTGTTAGGTGAGAGGCAGTAGGGCTCAGAGTCAAAGGCGTGGCCTCTGGCCTGAGCTGCTGGAATCCTGACTTTCTACTCACTAGACTAGAGGAAATGAAACTTAGCTTCTCAAAAGAACAGTGTGCTCTGTACACGTGGGGATAACAGAAGTGGATAACAGGAGTGTCTCAGTGATTGGGCTTTGGTGAAGATGTATGGGTGATGCTTGCAAAGCTCTTGGCACAGTGCATGATGCTCAGTAAGGGCTGACCCTATGCCAGTGATAGTCAGTGTGAGGAGGAAGGGCTGGCTTTAGCCCCAGCTCAGCCTGACTCTCTCCATACAGCCAGGACACCATGTGCTAAATCCCTGCTCTGTGGATTGTTTACAAGTTGCATGAGCTTAGGTCACTCTCCTTGGGCCTCAGTTGCCTTTACTGTAGAGTGGGGATACTGCTTTACAAGGTGGCGGCTGTGGCTCAAGGGAATTTGAAATAAAAACATTGACTCAGCTGCTAAAAGTAATATGCAGAGTCAACTGTTAGCTGATGTTTTAACAAGTGTTGGTCGGTGTGTTTGGATTTGTCCTGGTTCTCTTTGGGGTTTAAAGTTGTTGTTCAGTTGCTAAGTCATGCCTGACTCTTAGCGACCTCATGGAGTGTAGCACGCCAGGCTCCTCCATCCTTCACTAATTCTTGGAGTTTGCTCGGATTCACGTCCATTGAATCAGTGATTCTATCTGACCATCTCATCCTCTACTGCCCTCTTCTCCTTTGCCTTCAATCTTTCCCAGAATCAGAGTCTTGGGATTTGAAGTACAGAATCCTAACCCCTGACCCTCCTGGAAACCAGATAAGGGAAAAGATCCATGCCCGATAAATGCACAAGGTAGGAACGAAGGGGAGTGGGAAGGGAGCTGACTTTGTATGGATGCCTACTGTATGCCTGCCTAATGATGGGCATTTCAGAGATGTACTCCAGGTGTTCCAGCCCCCAAGCCTGTGACTAGAAAATTTTGGCTCCTTCGCTTTCACTGTCCCCTAGTGCCAGATCTGAGTGTTCTCTGGATATTTCAGGGCCTCGTTACTCATGAACTCCACCACACCCTTCCTCTCCTGCTTGAATCCCCGTGTCTGTGCCCACTCCCCATCCAAGCATGACCCTTGCTCTGTGAGGGGGGCCACCCACCCCTTCCACCAGGGCACGGAACACTGGTACACAGACCCTTCCAGGCAGACAGAGGATGGTGCCCTTCTCCACCTCCATGGGCTACAGGGCAGCTCTGCTTCCAGTAACCTTACAAAACCTTTTGACTTTTAAAAAAATAATTTTATTTTATTAAAAAAAATCAGGGGCGGGGTTGTGCTAGGTCTCTGTTGCTGCACGCAGGCTTTCTCTAGTTGTGCGGCTCTCTAGTCGTGGTGCGAGAGCTGCTCGTCGCGGTGGCATCTCTTGTTGCAGAGCACCGGCTCTAGTTTTCAGGCCTCAGGAGTTGAGGCTTGTGGGCTCTAGAGCTCAGGCTCAGTGGTTGTGATGCACACGGGTTTAGTTGCCCCACAGCAGGTGGGATCTTCCTGGACCAGGGGCTGAGCCAGTGTCCCTTACATTGCAAGGTGGGTTCTTAGCCACTGGACCACCAGGGAAGCCCCATTTTGACTTCTGACTCTCCATCATCTAGATCTGAGAGCTCAACCCTGTCACAGTGGCTGGATGAGAAGAGGTCCCATATGACCTCTCTTTTTCTGCTGTCTCCCTAGACCAAGCTCCCAGTCCAACATCTCCTTTACTCTCGCTCCTAAAAAATAAAGGTATCTGGGTATTATCAGTGGATATCAAAAATACTAGAGAGCGCAGTAGCACTATCACTTGTCCAAATAGTGTCTGGATTCAGGCAATTCCGAATGCCGCGCAGCATCTTTACCAAAACGCTGTGAGATAGATACTATTAACCCACTTTGCAGATGAAGATGCTGAGGCTCAGAGGAAAGAGGTTGGGTCAAGGATGTTCAACTAGTAATTGGCTGAGCTGGGGTTCTGATGCAGAAATGTTTGGTGCCACCTTGCTTCTGGAAGCTGAAGGGATGACCCTCTGACAGTGCCAGGTTGGACTGTGGGGACCCACCCACAGGGGTCTCTGGCTTCTTTCTCCCCAGCCACACAGGCATTAGCTGATGCTTCCTAGCCTACTTTCCAAGCTCATCTAATACATCCATCCCACCCTTGGCTCTAATTATGTCTGCCCTTGAGAAAGCCAAGCAATTCAGCGCCCCCCCACCCCGGAAACTCAGACTCCCTGAGTTTTCCAGTGCGTTTCAATATCCAAGCACCCTGAAGAAAGGTGGCCTGTCTGTTTTCCTTCTCATGATGAAGTGGTTTTCATCTGGATCTGCAGGAGAACTTCCTCCCACCCTTTCTTTCCACTCTTTCTTTCTTTCTTATTGTCCCCCAGGATCATAAATGCAAAATGCCCAAGATAGCCGCTCCCATTTTTTTCTTCCCTGCTCTTTGTGTCTTTGAATCTTCAAATCACATGCCACGCCAGCCAGTTTAGCATAAGAAATTAATTTAATTTTCAGGCTTCAGATGTAAATGCCTTTATTAATAATTTAAAGCACATTTATTTATGCAGTTTGATATGTTTCAGGTTCGGGGAAGCAATTAAGTTTTGCCCAAGTTGCTGATTAGCAGACAGTGTCTTCCATGTCTCCAGCTCCTCTGGAGCGGCTGCAGGAGAGACAGTCACGTGGGCAGGGCCTCACCCCTCTGGCCTGCCCACTGCCTCCGTGACATTCGGACTTTTGAAATGAGAGCACATTTATTTGCGGGGGCCCATTTTGAGAAAGGCCAATTTCTTTCTCAGAATTGCCCTGGGCTGTTAAACTTGACCTTCAGAGGTCCTGGCCACTAAAGGTTTCTCCCCTCAACTAGTTCCTGGGAAGGCTGTCATGCTCTAAAAGCCACTTTTAACTTTTAACCTGGAAAGCAATTTTTCATCTATTAAGGGCCAGGCTGCTTGGGAGTGAGATGAGCTGGCTTGGCCACTTAGGAACTGGTGAGCGCGGACAACTTGCCCCACTGTGTTTCTTTATCTGAAAAATGAGGACATGATATTTACCTGAATAAGAATGCTGGGATGACTGCGTGGTGAGATAACGTGTATGAAAGCATTTAGCTGGTCTCTCCACCTTCCCCTTTTGATGGCCTTGCCCTCTCCCATCCCCAGGCCTGGGCTTGGACTGTGCCAACCCCCACCTGTGATCCTCTTCCTTCTCATCTTCATCTCTCAACCCCACCCCAAACTTTGTCATAAAAATACTTTGCTTTCATTTATGCTTAGTACTATCCATGGAGCTTTTGCAGCCATGCTGTCTTCCTCCATGAAACATATGACCTCTCTTTTTCTGCTGTCTCCCTAGACCAAGCTCCCAGTCCAACATCTCCTTTACTCTCGCTCCTAAAAAATAAAGGTATCTGGGTATTATCAGTGGATATCAAAAATACTAGAGAGCGCAGTAGCACTATCACTTGTCCAAATAGTGTCTGGATTCAGGCAATTCCGAATGCCGCGCAGCATCTTTACCAAAACGCTGTGAGATAGATACTATTAACCCACTTTGCAGATGAAGATGCTGAGGCTCAGAGGAAAGAGGTTGGGTCAAGGATGTTCAACTAGTAATTGGCTGAGCTGGGGTTCTGATGCAGAAATGTTTGGTGCCACCTTGCTTCTGGAAGCTGAAGGGATGACCCTCTGACAGTGCCAGGTTGGACTGTGGGGACCCACCCACAGGGGTCTCTGGCTTCTTTCTCCCCAGCCACACAGGCATTAGCTGATGCTTCCTAGCCTACTTTCCAAGCTCATCTAATACATCCATCCCACCCTTGGCTCTAATTATGTCTGCCCTTGAGAAAGCCAAGCAATTCAGCGCCCCCCCACCCCGGAAACTCAGACTCCCTGAGTTTTCCAGTGCGTTTCAATATCCAAGCACCCTGAAGAAAGGTGGCCTGTCTGTTTTCCTTCTCATGATGAAGTGGTTTTCATCTGGATCTGCAGGAGAACTTCCTCCCACCCTTTCTTTCCACTCTTTCTTTCTTTCTTATTGTCCCCCAGGATCATAAATGCAAAATGCCCAAGATAGCCGCTCCCATTTTTTTCTTCCCTGCTCTTTGTGTCTTTGAATCTTCAAATCACATGCCACGCCAGCCAGTTTAGCATAAGAAATTAATTTAATTTTCAGGCTTCAGATGTAAATGCCTTTATTAATAATTTAAAGCACATTTATTTATGCAGTTTGATATGTTTCAGGTTCGGGGAAGCAATTAAGTTTTGCCCAAGTTGCTGATTAGCAGACAGTGTCTTCCATGTCTCCAGCTCCTCTGGAGCGGCTGCAGGAGAGACAGTCACGTGGGCAGGGCCTCACCCCTCTGGCCTGCCCACTGCCTCCGTGACATTCGGACTTTTGAAATGAGAGCACATTTATTTGCGGGGGCCCATTTTGAGAAAGGCCAATTTCTTTCTCAGAATTGCCCTGGGCTGTTAAACTTGACCTTCAGAGGTCCTGGCCACTAAAGGTTTCTCCCCTCAACTAGTTCCTGGGAAGGCTGTCATGCTCTAAAAGCCACTTTTAACTTTTAACCTGGAAAGCAATTTTTCATCTATTAAGGGCCAGGCTGCTTGGGAGTGAGATGAGCTGGCTTGGCCACTTAGGAACTGGTGAGCGCGGACAACTTGCCCCACTGTGTTTCTTTATCTGAAAAATGAGGACATGATATTTACCTGAATAAGAATGCTGGGATGACTGCGTGGTGAGATAACGTGTATGAAAGCATTTAGCTGGTCTCTCCACCTTCCCCTTTTGATGGCCTTGCCCTCTCCCATCCCCAGGCCTGGGCTTGGACTGTGCCAACCCCCACCTGTGATCCTCTTCCTTCTCATCTTCATCTCTCAACCCCATCCCAAACTTTGTCATAAAAATACTTTGCTTTCATTTATGCTTAGTACTATCCATGGAGCTTTTGCAGCCATGCTGTCTTCCTCCATGAAAGAGGAGGAAGTTCCCCATGGTTCTGGAGCTCACCATGAAACCATTCACCTCAGACTGGGACTTGAACCCACATGGCCGACTCTTGACCCGGCCAAATCTCGCGGTCTCCCAACCCATTTCACAGACCTGGTTACAGGACCCAGTGAAGCTCAGGTTCTTGATGTCTCATTGCAGAAAGAAGTCAGTGAGAGACGAAGTGATAGGAAAGAAGTGGATTTATTTAGAAACACACTTCACGGACAGTGTGTGGGCTGTCTCAGAGGGTGAGTGCGGCCTTAGGAGAAGCGCATTCCACAGAGTGTGGGCTATTGCAGAAGGTGAGAGCGGCCTTGAAATGTGGTGTGGTTCGCATTTTTAAAAGTCATTTATTTTAAATCTAAAGATAATTGCTTTAGAATATTGGTTTGATTTCTGCCAGATATCAGTATGAATTAGCCATAGGTGTACATATGTCCCCTCCCTCTTGAATCTCCCTCCTACCTCCCACCATTTCCTACCCCTCTAGGTTGTTACAGAGCCCCAGTTCGAGTTCCTTGAGTCATATGGCAAATTTCCATCAGCTATTGATTTTACATATGTTGGTGGAGATTCTTCCATACTGCTCTCTCCATTCATCTCACGCTCTCTTTCCTCCCCCCATACCCTTGTCCATAAGTCCGTTCTCTCTGTCTGTGTCTCCATTGCATACTCAGTTGCTAAGTTGTGTCCAGCTCTTTGCGACCCCATGGTCTGTAGCCTGCCAGGCTCCTCTGTTCATGGAATTTTCCAGGCAAGAATACTGGAGAGCATTGCCATTTCCTACTCCAGGGGATCTTCCCCAGCTAGGGATCAAACCCGAATCTCCTGTATCTCCTGCATTGACAGGCAGATTCCGCATGACCGAGCCATAAGCCCAAAAAGCTTTCATCTGAGATCAATTTAGCAACCAGTCTGTGCCATGAATGACAACTCCTGAATGCCTTCTAGTGGGATTGTCTCTGGAACTCCTTGGTTTGTGCTCTTGGCAGGAGCTGAGGTGGGTGGGGTGGAGGGGAGGCTGAGACAGGTTAGGGGAGCTTATGGGGAGGGCAGTGGGGGAAGCTGCCATCTCATGTCTGGTCTGGGAGGCAGCATAATTTGGAAATAGTGCTGGCCGGAGGTCAGGAGAGCTGGGTTCCAGCACGGGCCTACGTTGGCTCCCGTGTCTCTGAGCGGCCTCCCAAAGCCTCAGTTTTGTCATCTGTACCTGGGCACAATCCTGAGGATAATCTCGACCTTCCAGAGTGAGTGAGAAAATCTACAGTGCCACACTCAAAAGGGCTGGGCTGGCCTTTTCCTGTAGGTCTCCCTGCCCCCGTCTGCTCCCCAAGGTCAAGTGAGGGGACCAGTTAGGCCAAACGCAATGGAGGACCACAAGGGACAGGCTGGGTGAGCTTGCCTTCCAGTGAGCCTTTTCAGCGCATGTCTCTTGTCCGAGGCTCATCTACTTGCCTCTGTTAAGAGGAATGTCTGTTCCAAGAGCAGGGAGCCCTCACCTTGTCCTGCTCACTCGCTTCTGTCTCTCCAGTGCCCAGCAGAGTCCCTGGCTTGTCCTAGGCTTGAGACACATATATTCGGAAAATGGAAATGGAGGGAGAGGCAGCCAGGAGCCCTGACAAGTGCAGGGTGGGGATTACAAGAAGGAGAGAGACGTGAGGGGGGCTGCACCTGGGCTGAGAAGGTCCCAGGCTCGTGCCCCAGGCAGATGCTAACTGTGGAGAAGGATGGGATTGTGAGAGGCTGGGAGAGGAGATGATGCCCAGAAGTGCAAGTGCTGTCTAACACAGACAGGAGACCCAGGCGGGCAGGGTCTGGTGCACACGCAGGCTTGGTGCTGAGCTGGCTCAGGTGGCGACCCCTGCAGTCCCCCCTGGTGTCTTCGGGTAAATTAGGCAGCCTCTTGGAGTTTCCTGGGGTAGGGATAGGAAAACTGAAACTGTGTTAGTTCATTTGTGTCTCCTGGCCCCCTCCCTTCTAGAAAAGTCTTCGGAGGGGGTGGCGTGGGCCGTGTGTAGGGTGTGTGGGTAGAGCATCTCGGCTCTGGTTTTCAGGGAAGCAGAGCCTGTCTTTACTGACCCTGGAGCTACAGTCTAATGTACCTTCTAGCAATTCCATGTAAACTCTTGGAACCTGGTGGGAGAAAGAAAGAGACTGGGGCCTTCTTCTGTGGGAGAGTCAAAGTGGGTAAGAGTGGGGGCCTGAAGAAAGACCAGCAGAGGGACTGGAGAAGCGGCAGAGGGTGGGAGCATCAAAGACAGGCTGGGTCTCTGGTGGGGCTGTGTCCCAGAAAGGCTGGCCTGAGTCTGGGTCCCAGGCTGGTTCCCTCCCGACCCAGGAGTGGTCAGATCACCCTGCCCACCCCGACCTGCCCCCAGCTTCCTATGAATGGAAACCCCACCCACACCCCCTCGAGGCTTCCTGGACTAAAGAGCTCGGCTGTCAACAAGTGGACACCTCCCTGCAAGAGGCTTTAGATGCCGGCCAGCCAGGGAACACCTGGCCCCAAGGCACCCCTAGTTGGGGTAGGAGGGGTGGACTCACATGTAAAAATTGGTGTGGTGAACAGGTGTATGGCTGGTTCCTACTCTAGGTTTGTTCAAAGTGTGGGGCTCAGACCCTTTAAGCTGTCATCCATAACGATCTTGGCCTTGGAGGCCAGAGTGACCTTGGGCAAGACATGCCACCTTAACTGAGCTTCAGCTGAAGAAAGGGGCAAGAGCATCTCTCCATGGAGTCATGTTAGAGAGGAAAGGAAAGAAATTGTAAAGCATCTAGTTAGAAATTGCAGGAAGAAATATTTCTCTGTTCCCTTTCTCCCCAGACTCATGAAGCCTGTTGGGGTGGAGTGCAGGCCCACTTGCTCCCATCCTGTGGTTCAGCTCTTATCCACCACAGGCTGGTTCTGCAGGGTCCAGGCGTCCCCAAGCCCTCCCCCTGTCTCGTCTGCCTGGAACAGCAGCCGCCAGGGTGTTGACGCGCCTCTGATGACCTTCCCCTCGAGGAAGCTGAGTGATAGTGGTGCGGACATGAGCTGAGCCTCCCTCTCATCTCAAGCTCGTCATCAGCTCCCATAGGCAGGCACCGGAGGGGCTCCCAGCCAGCTGGGCGGGCTCCAGGCAGCAGACACTGGTTTGCACAGGGGCTGATCCAGGGAGGAGGGGCAGGTCGGTCACGGGGACAACTCACTAAGCACTCAGTCTTTCCTGAGCCCTGGGCTGGCTCAAACCTAGAAACAGGAAGTGGCAAAGTTGATGTGGTGGGAGCCCACGAAGCCCAGGCACCTCACTGTTGGTGTGGGGAAACTCAGTGCAAAGGACCAGAACTCAGACTGATTTCTTCAACAAACATGATTCAGAATGACTTGCAGACTGGGCACCATGATGGGGACGGGAACCCAGCCCCTACCTTTTGTACGGGCTTCCAGGGCACACGCGGGTATGAGTTTGGATGGCCGTACAGTCTTGCGGTGTGAATGGCTTGGTCTCAGGGCTGAGCCTGTCAGTTCTCTGAGGACCCCCGCAGCCCCTAGTGCCCTGCATAGACTTGGGTGTGTAGCGGGCCACGGCTGCATACCTGGGGGTTTAGGGACCCTGTGAGACTGTCACCCAGCTCTGCTTCTTGCTCTCCTGTCACTTACAATCTCCCTCAGAAAGCAGAGACAATACTTTGGGTAACTGGATAGACTCCCTTGGACACCCCCAGTAAGCACATGATCAATGCTACTTGGGCCGGATTAACCACTGGGCTTCCCTGGTAGCTCAGGTGGTAAAGTGTCTGCCTGCAATGCAGAAGACCTGGGTTTGATCCCTGGGTCAGGAAGATCCCCTGGAGAAGGAAATGGCAATCCACTCTAGTACTCTTGCCTGGAAAATCCTATGGATGGAGGAACCTGGTAGGCTACAGTCCATGGGGTCACAAAGAGTCAGACATGACTGAGTGGCTTCACTTTTTTCTTGCATTTTCCAAGACCTGTGAACCATCTGGCTCATTCCTACATTTCCAGAGTCACTGAAGTCTCTCTATTGTGTAAGATTTAGGGATCTGGGGAGGCCTGGGGCAATTTGACATCACCTACTCCCCTGCCTGTTCCCCTGAAGCCCTGCCTGTTCCCTCTCAGCAGGCGGAGACGGGTTTCTCCAGGAAGAATACAGGAATCTGCATTGCACAGCCTGCAGCGAGGCTGAGGGCGGGCTACGCCCACAGCTGGGGAATGAGTATATTTCTGGATGGCCCTTCTGTTTACACCACATTTCCAGAAACTGGTCGTCTAGATGTTAACTTCCTGCCCTGAGCAAAGCACTGTGCTGGAGGGAGTAAGGCTGACCTCAGTGAGTTGTATCTGGGAAGGAACAGAAAGGATACCTACCCAAACTGGTGTATGCTGGGGAATGTCTAATAACCAGCTTTCCGCAGGGAAAGCATGATACCCTATCACAGCATTTGCCAGTTCCCACGGTATGCATGTTTTCACCATAACCACTTTCAAGGTGCCAGTGTGGCATCTTTGGCAGAGAGGCAGAGAATCAGGTCTTGGGAGCAGAAGCCAACTCCAGCACACCACTGTCCCCAACTAACCATGGGGCAAGGTAGTTTGTACAGCATACTTAGAAAGAAAGATATTTCTCTATACAATTCTATGACCCCTGGACAGGGGGGAAATACCCTCTGATGGAGCTTTCTGGGGATGCTCCAAGGAGCAATCATTTGGCTTGGGTTTTGAGGCAAGAACGGCTTCCACCAAGAGCAGGGAAGCAGAGGTCTTCCAGCCAGATGGAGCAGCCAGAGCCAAAGAAGTGTCCGACACATCTGAGGACCTGTGTCCCGTGACCGTAGATCACAGCAGGCCTTGTGTACTCTGCTGAGAAGCTGGGCCTTTATCTCATCAGCAGTGGGGGAGACAACAGTATATCCTAAGCAGGTGACTGACATAAGTTCTGTTTGGTTATGTTTTTTTAAATCTTTACTTTACCATTTTATTTCTAAAAAAAAAAAAAAAGGTGTTTATTACAAAAACAAATCAAGCAATGCATGGAAGTACAAAAAGACTTTTTGGAACATTAGGTGAATGTCTTCCCAACGTCTCCATACATATGCACAGAGAAAAGATTAGAGTAGTGGACACAACATAATAGAAATGAAAATAAAGGTATAAAAGAGAGAACATAGGTGTTAACTGGTCCCTTTTCTTCTCCTGCTTGTTGTCAGGACTGTATATCAAGTGTGGCACTGTGGCAGCCATCCTGTGACCATGAGGACAGCTGGCCCATGGCAGCCAATATACCAAGGGTGGTAACAAAATGGGAAGATGAGGAGAATATGGGTTTTAATGATGTAGGGTAGCTGCTGTCTTTTATATGTAGATCATCATGAGACAACTCTGGTTTTTATATGTGTATGATTTTCCTGTCTACCTATATTCTGAATTTTCAAGGCTTAAAACTTGGCTGTAATGAAGCAAGTCAATGTGATAGAGTGTCAAGGGTTCAGGCTTTGGAGTCAAACAAAACTGTTTTCCTTATGGAGGAACTGACTGGAGAAGGAAATGGCAACCTGCTCCAGTATTCTTGCCTGGAGAATCCTATGGACAGAGGAGCCTGGCAGGCTACAGTCCATGGGGTCGCAAGAGTCAGACATGACTTGGTGACTAAACCACCACCAACCATGGAGGAATTGGGCTTCCTTGGTGGCTCAGAGGTAAAGAATCTGCTTGCCAATGTAGGAGACGCAAGAGATGCAAATTCGATCCCTGTGTCAGGAAGATACCCTGGAGAAGGAAATGGCAACCCACTCCAGTATTTTTGCCTGGGAAATCCCATGGACAGAGGAGTCGGACGGGCTACAGTCCTTGGGGTTGCAAAAGAGTAAGACACAACTTAGGGACAAACAATAGCAATAACAAATAGAAGAATCAATTAATCTCTCAGTGGTTCACTTTTTCTCATCTCGGAAATTGGAATGCTAAACTTGTTCACAGAAATGTGAGCATGGCATTAGACAACATATGTAAAGTTTCTACCTCTATGCTTAGGAAGAAGGCACTCATAAAATGCTTATAAAATATACAAATAGATCTGAGAAAGTATGGAGATGCCACTGGGAAAAAAACATTTTACTTTGATTCCCTCAGTACTTTCAGCAAAGATGGGTTTGACCAAGCCAGGCTTCAGCAATACGTGAGCCGTGAACTCCCTGATGTTCAAACTGGTTTTAGAAAAGGCAGAGGAACCAGAGATCAAATTGCCAACATCCGCTGGATCATGGAAAAAGCAAGAGAGTTCCAGAAAAACATCTATTTCTGTTTTATTGACTAAGCCAAAGCCTTTGACTGTGTGGATCACAATAAACTGTGGAAGATTCTTCAAGAGATGGGAATAGCAGACCACCTGACCTGCCTCTTGAGAAATCTGTATGCAGGTCAGGAAGCAACAGTTAGAACTGGACATGGAACAACAGACTGGTTCCAAATAGGAAAAGGAGTACATCAAGGCTGTATATTGTCACCCTGCTTATTTAACTTCTATGCAGAGTACATCATGAGAAACGCTGGACTGGAAGAAACACAAGCTGGAATCAAGATTGCCGGGAGAAATATCAATAACCATTTAACCATCTGTCTTGATAGAAAGTTAATATTAAAAAAAACATATTTGTATTTAATAGCCACAAGGAGTAAAGAAAAGGACATTTTCAAGTTACCATTTATAATGTGGACATCAAACACTTAGAAATAAATCTAATAAAATTTTTGTAAATGTTATCTTGAAAAAGTAAGTACTTTTGAATAGAAGGAAATATCATATCCATAAACTGAAAAGGTCATGCTTTACAGGGTCTCAATTTTCTCAAAATTGTTTTACAAGTCAATAAAATTCAGAATTCATCCAATTTTTTGTGCAAATTGACAAAATGTCTGTAAAACAGTTATGAATGTGTAAAGGTCAAATAGCTCCCCTCTAAGTGGTTGGTAAACTTAAATATGAAAGGCAAAACAACACGACAGAGTATCTGCATGTTATCAGGACAGGGAAACATTTCTGAAACAAGGCAGGAAAAAGACGCTAACCATAAGAAAGAGACTAATGAATAGGAGTACATTTATCTGGGGACCTTCCATTTATCCAAGACACCATTAGTGAATGCAGATGCAATCTACACAGCACATATAATATGTGCAACCCATGTGTATCAGCTTTTCTAGCCGAGTACCAAAAACCCAGTAAATTAAAAGAACAGAAACATATTCTTTCCCAGTTCTGGATGACTATGGTCTGAGATCTGCATCGGTGGGTCAAAATCAAATTGTCAGCAGACCCTGGAGGAGGGAAAATCAGTTTCTTGCTTCTTTGGGCTTCTGAGGTCATATCAAGGAGGCTCTAACACCTTGTCGCCTTATCTTCTAGGTCTGTGCCAAATCTCCCTCTGCCTTCCTCTTAAAATGATGCATATGACTGCATTCACAGTCCACCCGGACCATTCAGGAAAATCTCTTTATCCCAGCATCCTTAATTTAATCATATTCACAAAATTTTTATCATACAAGCTTAGGGATTCCTGCCTACTACACAATGTAACCAACAGAGGACTCAAATCAAAACAAGATAAAGAACTCTGGCAAATCAACAATAGAAAGACAACTCAATAAAATCTGAAACACGCAACGTCACAAAAGAAGATATCCAAATGGCCAATGAAGATTTTTTTAAAATAGTCAACTCTATTAGACTTTGCAGGGAAATGCAACTCACTGCTGCTGCTGCTGCTGCTAAGTCACTTCAGTCATGTCCGACTCTGTGCAACTCTATAGACGACAGCCCACCAGGCTCCGCTGTCCCTGGGATTCTCCAGGCAAGAACTAGAATAGCTAAAACAGAGACTGACAGATCTCAAAGTTTGCTGAGACTCTTCAGCAACTGTAAGCCTCATACATTCCTGATGGGAGTATAAAGTGTTAAAACTACTACGGAGAACTGCTAATGTATTTCTTCTACATGAGACATTAACGACAGATTCAATGTCTGGTGAGAACCTGCTTTCTGGTTCACTGATGGCTGTCCTCACTCACATGCCAGAACGGAGAAAGGAGTTCTCTGGGTCTCTTAGATAAGGGCACTAATCTTTATGATGAGATCTCTGTCCTCTGGACCTAATCACCTCCCAAAGGCCCTACCGAACCTTCAAATACCATCACATTGAGGGTTAGGTTTCAACATATGAACTGAGAGGGGAATGAGCATTCAGTCTATAACAGACATATTAAATTAATACATAGGAAAAATAACAGTAATTACACTGTAAATACAATCTTTCCTTTTCAGTATGGACATAATTGAAATAATAGAAATGTAGGCTGAACTTAAACCAATCTGATTATGTTTTACAAAAATAGAATTCAGTTCCATTTCAAAAGAAGATTTCACATTTATCAAAAAGAATATAACTCAAATTAGGATGCTTGCACACCTTTACAATTTTTTGTTTATAACATTAATTTTTAAAAACTTAAACATAATAAAAAATGGACTTTTTCCCCTTTTAAACTAAGTATACCTAACTCTTTTTCAATTAAAATCTTTATTCCATAGTGATAGCAAAGAGGTAAAGCTACAGGGAAACATATTAGTGCACATACATTTGGAAATAATTTTGGAAGACAGCCTATGTATGTTTTATAACTAAAACAATCTTTGATACAGAAGATTTCTTTGAATTGAATATTAATGCAGAGGGTTTGGAATGTTTCAACATTTCTCCTGTATAAATAATAGCTAAGGACATTTCTTTGGAAGGAATGATGCTAAAGCAGAAACTCCAGTACTTTGGCCACCTCATGCAAAGAGTTGACTCATTGGAAAAGNTTGGACTGCAAGGAGATCCAACCAGTCCATTCTGAAGGAGATCAGCCCTGGGATTTCTTTGGAAGGAATGATGCTAAAGCTGAAACTCCAGTACTTTGGCCACCTCATGCGAAGAGTTGACTCATTGGAAAAGACTTTGATGCTGGGAGGGATTGGGGGCAGGAGGAGAAGGGGACGACAGAGGATGAGATGGCTGGATGGCATCACTGACTCGATGGACGCGAGTCTGAGTGAACTCCGGGAGTTGGTGATGGACAGGGAGGCCTGGCGTGCTGCGATTTATGGGGTCGCAAAGAGTCGGACACGACTGAGCGACTGAACTGAACTGAACTGAGGGTACAGCTCTGACATGGGCAGATGAGCAAGTTTCTTTATTGCCCTAAGTATCACTTTCCTTAACTGTAAAATGGGTACATTACAAGAGAGTTAAAGTTGATGCCCAAAACACTTAAACATGGTAGGCTGCTAATTAATACTCGTTTCCTTCTTTCTTTTTCCTCCAACACACAGACAAGTGCTCACATATACGTGAGTACAGATACACCCAGACTCACATACATCCAGATACACCCAGACAAATACACACATACACACACACCTTTCTTAGCTGCAGAATCTTTCAGATTTTCATGAGGGTGTGGCTTTAAGGAAGCTATCCCCTCTTTCTGTCTGCAAAGCCAGCCTGTTCACCTGATTACTGTCGTGAGTTTTTTATCTTTCACTGGATTTGTTTTCCAAGTGTAGGCTCTTTAAACAATGGGTGTTGATGCTTAAAGGAAAACTATTTTTCTGGGGGAAAAGACACTTTAAGATGAAATTTTGTATTAGATGCACAGCTAGTAAATAATCTAGTACACAATTAGACATGTAATGCTTTGAATATAAAACACCACATTTTTGCAGATGAGACAATAATTGGGGCAATCAGAGGGAATTAGGAGAGAGAAATGAAGGAAGTAAACATTAACTTCCTTTCTGTTTACCTGGTGGAACTGGGCCTGGCCCCGGAATGTGGGTCTGGGGGGCACCTACCAGACAGGCTGTGCCTGGATGCAAGGAGCAGGAACATGAGAGGTGGGCTGCTGGTTGGTCTTCCATCATGTCCAAGCATCACCATCCCAGGGGGGACCTTCGTGGAGTCTTCCCTGGACGATTCCTTTAGCTTTCTCTCTCAGTTCCCAGCCCCATTCTTTCCTCCTCTATTCTGTGTAACATCATGACAAGTTTGTCCCTTGACATGTCAATTTTTTCAAGAGAACCTCCTGCTTGGAAGACCTCCCTCCTTCCCCTCTTCCTGCTTGACTTCCCAGGAAAACGAGGCAATCTTTGGATGTGGTTCTCCCGGCGTGCAGCCACCAGTGACATTTTCATCATTTTCAGGGCTGCTTGATTCTAGAAACTGACTGGTCCAGCCCTAAGCCACAGAGCTGGAGTCTTAACTTTCTAAAGGCTGAGTGTGTGCCTGACTTCAGTCCCCAGCCACTCTCTCTGACCACCTTTCTCTCCTCTTTCCCACCAGTCTCTTCTCTGCCTGATTTTTCTTTCTGTTTCACCTTCCTAGGATCCTTGAACTGAATCCTCAACCCCATGGGCTTGTTTTAGACCTGGATGTTCCTCCCAGCAGGTGATTTGGATTTTTCCATCTGACCAGGCATTCCTTCCTTCCTTCATCAAACTTATATGGAGCAGTCGTGGTGGCGTATGCTGGGCTGTGCTCACAAGGCATGAACAGTGTTGTGATCTGCAAGGCGAGATCATCAGACAACTCACTTACTGTGTGTGTTGGCGGGGAGTGTTGAATGGGTGGGGAGAGTGAAGTTGAAGAGGAATAAAGTGCTGTCCTTGAACTCTGGCAACTCGCCAGAGGCTGGTCAATAGAATTTTATTCTTAATTGATTTATCAGATTAGCTTTAATGGAACCCAGAGGATGCTGGAGCAAGTCAGGAAGTGATTACAACAGAAGAGATTGGACTCAAGGTTTCCCTTTGATCTTCAAACAACCCTGAGAAGGAGGGGCGGGGGGTTGTTCCTGTTTTCCAGTCTGGGAAGCAGACACAGAGAGGCTGGGTGACTTTCCTGAGGTCAGCCAGTGAGTGGTGGAAAGGCTGCGGACGTGAGGCCAGGCAGGCCTGGTGGACATCCTGTGCGCGCCACTGAGCTTGCGCCAACCCCAGGGCTTCTGCTGAACAGGCTTGTGGGGACTGTGAGGCACAAATCCCTTCCGCAGGGCAGACTGGAGCCTCTCTTTCACTTTGGACACTGCTTCCTTCTCTCCCTACATAATCTTCCTAGCTATGCGGCCTCGGCCCCAGGCCAAAGGGGAGCCTGCCGAGTGGTCATCTGAGCGCACACCATTCAGAGCTAATAGGAAAAGGACATTGATTTATGATCCAAAACAGGGAAGGGTGATGCCAGGGAAGAAGCAGGGTGGTGGGTGGGTGGGTGATAGGGAGAGACCTGCAGAGACTAAGAATCCCTAAGCCTTACTACAGAGGCGGCCCTCGGATTCCTGGGTAGGTGTGGTCTGAAAATCTTCTATGTAAAACTGAAATGGAATCACAAATGAGGGGAAATCATCTTGGGGCTTGGGTGTGCCTTCTAGGGCTGAATTAATTTAAAAATCTATTGATTTTCCCCACTGATTAACAGGCCTGGCACGTGAGAAAGGGCGGCAGACCCGTAGGCAGCTTGAATTGCTGCCCTAGCTCACCAGCATCTCTCTGCTGCATCCCTTGTCACCTCTGAGTCCTGGCAATTTTATAATTGGCCCAATGGGTTATGATTTGAAACCAGAAGAGCCAATTAGCAGGAGTCTCCTTTGACCTCTGGTTTGGGGTGGTAAGAGATGAAGTAATGACTTGAGACAGAGGGAAGGGAAAAAAAAAAACTAAACTAAAAACAAAAATAGAAAATATCAAGAGCAAGACTTAAATCTTTTTGGCGCTCTGATTAATAACCCTGTCATGCCGATCACAAGCTCTAAACAGCAATGCTGGTTGCAGCTGAATTTTTTATACTTTCTATTAATCTTTAATGATAGCTTGGTCACCTAGTCTCTTTTATCTTGTCAGATAAATGTATGGTTAACAGGATAATGAGATTTCTAAAGCCTTGTTCCAGCTCCCAGCTCTCTGGTGCATGCGGTGACCTTTGACCTCCAGCAGACAGCGGCACCAGGGTGCTGATAATTGGTAGGTGTGCTGGGAATGTATTGGAAGCTGACGGATGGTTTAAACTTTGATTTGAGGTCAGCAAGGTCACAGAGCTCTGGAAGACCAGCCCGGTTTTATTACCAACTGCCTCTGATGGGGATATAATTAGATTTAGCTATTGCTTTATTAATAAGTAATCGCTTCCCCCATCACTGTGGGTGGGCGAACGTTTTCCTTGGATAATTTTCGGACACTAGTCTGGCTTTATTAATAAGAATATATCATGTGTATTTGACTAGGCTCAGATGCACATCTGTTTTTCTGGACTTTGGGGGAACTTTATCATTTTTACTCATTTGCAGTGTTGAATAAATCGGCTGTGCCTTGTGAAATCTATCCCTGCCTCGGTGACCTCGTACTCTCTGTTGTTGTAGGGAACCTCTCTTTTGGCCTATTTCTTAATGGCACAAGAATAAAAAATGTGTAAATAATTGTATCAACTGTCCATCCATATGTCCATCCATCCATCCTTTCATCTACTCCATTTTGTGAATATTTGCTAAATGTTAGTTCCGGTCCCAGGTGAGGGGAACAGGGGCTGACAAAGAATTAAAGACCTAATCCCCCTCTTAAGAGATTTACAGTTCAGTTCAGTTGTGTCTGACTCTTTGTGACCCCATGGACTGCAGCAGCCAGGCCTCCCCGTCCATCATCAACTCCCGGAGCTTACTCAAACTCATGTCCATTGAGTCGGTGATGCCATCTAACCATCTCATCCTCTGTTGTCTCCTTCTCCTCCTACCTTCAATCTTTTCCAGCATCAGGGTCTTTTCCAACTAGTTAGCTCTTCGCATCAGGTGGCCAAAATGTTGGAGCTTCTGCTTCAGTTATCAGTCCTTCCAATGAATATTCAGGACTGATTTCCTTTAGGATTGACTGGTTTGATCTCCTTGCCATCCAAGGGACTCTAAGGAGTCTTCTCCAACACCACAGTTCAAAAGCATCAGTTTTTTGGTGCTCAGCTTTCTTTTTAGTCCAACTCTCACATCCATATGTGACTAGTGGAAAACCATAGCTTTGACTAGATGGACCTTGTCAGCAAAGTAATGTCTCTGCTTTTTAATATGCTGTCTAGCATATTTTGGTCATAATTTTCCTTCCAAGCATCTTAATTTCATGGCTGCAGTGATTTTGGAGCCCAAGAAAATAAAGTCTGTCACTGTTTCCATTGTTTCCCCACCTATTTGCCATGAAGTGATGGGACTGGATGCCATGATCTTTGTTTTCTGAATCTTTTCTTAATTTGTTGAAAAGAGATTTACAAGAGGTAGACAATTACATTCCAAAGAATGGTGAGTTAAAAACCATAAGGAAATATTAACAAAATGCTACAGTGCATGAAAAGTATTGAGTGTCAGACCCGACACATTAAAAATACTGAGTTTGGTAACAGTTATTAACATTACTTGTATATTTTAAAGAAGGGCTGGGGCACAGGAGGGGAATAGACTTGAAAGAAGGGCTGATTTCCTGTGAATGTTCTATAATTTTGAGAATTACCCCTATGAATCCCTATAATAGAAAATAGAGAGGGATAGGGGAGGCTAGCGTGAGAAGCAAAATATAAGAGAAAGAGAATTAAAGAAAGGCCACTCCTTAGTCCTAGACTCTAATTAATTCAACGACTATTTAAGTGTCTAGCAGAGACATCACTTTGCCAACAAAAGTCTGTCTAGTCAAAGCTATGGTTTTTCTGGTAGTCATGTATGGATGTGAGAGCTGGACCATAAAGAAGGCTAAAAGTGAAGTCGCTCAGTCATGACTGACTCTTTGTGACCCCATGGACTGCAGCCTACCAGGCTCCTCTGTCCATAGGATTTTCCAGGCAATAGTACTGGAGTGGATTATCATTTCCTTCTCCAGGGGATCTTCCCGACCCAGGGATTGAACCCAGGTTTCCCAAATTGTAGACAGACGCTTAACCGTCTGAGCCACCAGGGAAGGCTAGGCACTGAATAATTGATGCTTTCAAACTGCAGTGCTGGAGGAAACTCTTGAGTGTCCCTTGAACAGCAAGGAAATCAAACCAGTCAATTCTAAAGGAAACCAACCCTGAATATTTATTGGAAGGACTGATGCTAAAGCTCCAATACTTTGGCCACCTAATTGAAGAGTCAGCTCACTGGAAAAGACCTTGATGCTGGCAAAGGTTGAGGGCAGTGAGAGAAGGGGGTGACAGATGATGAGATGGTTGGATGGCATCATCGACTAAATGGACATAAATTTGAGCAAACTCCTGGAGATAGTGAAGGACAGGGAAGCCTGGTGGGCTGCAGTCCATAGGGCTGCAAAGAGTAGGACAGGACTGAATGACTAAACAGCAATGTGTCAGATGTGTCCTGGTAGGACAGTCTTCCACATTCACCCAAAGATAACTTCAGTATAGAGACTGCAATTCTCATGGTCAGTACTCTAGGACTACATATGCCATTCTATTCTGAAATCCTATAATCTTGGTATTTTGGGTGATTAAGTGCCATCAAGTAGGTATTTTTTAAAATCTGATATTTGCTTTGCTGGGCACCTCTCCTCCAGCTGGTAACTTGGGGATTTATCTCCTGCTGTCTTAACCTGTACCTCAAGACTTAAACACAGCACTACAATTTCTAGTTGAACAAAGGAATGCACTTTTAATAAATGATTCTGACCACATCTCTACTATATTTCATCTAATCTAAGACACTGTTATGTTATGTAGCATGAAAAAGAAAAAGCACTGTTCATCTATGCTCCTAATTATACTGTGATATGCCGTGGGCTAGAAGACATATTCTGAGTTCCAAAATGTGAAATGAAACATGTTTTATATTGAAAAAAGGCAACAGTTTAAAGCTTCCCGTAATATACTGTGGTTCTAATTCTTATTTCTCAAGTTCTTTGGGAGGGTGGCCATATTTCTGTATCTTCATTGGCCACTTGTCCTCTAGATCCAGCTGGGCTTGGGTCTACCTGCCAAAGTCTCAGATGGCATCTCTTAAAGAAGAGAATAGGTGGAGGTGAAGGGAATTCTCAGCCTGATGCCTCACTTTGCCTGGATAGACCCTGCTGCTTTTTCTTGCTCTAGAGGCGGAGTCCCTCGATTCTCTTCCCCTGTCTCCTTCCTGGGCCACATCAATTCTCCTAGGGCCTGAGCCTCTCTCCAATAATCACTTATCTTTACTAGAAGACCCTCAAGAGCAGTGGCCAGGAAAATCCCACCAGGAAAGACTCAAGCTAAGACCAAGGAACCTCGGTCCTGGCCTTAGACTCTCCCAGATGGAGCAGTGTTTAAAGGCAAGGGGTACAAAGCAATGGTAAGTTTGGTAAGTAATTACCATTTGGTGGAAAAGTTGCTAAACTATTTTTCTCTGAATGTTGAAGCTACTCTTGATTATTAATGCTCAGCCTTTTTGAGAATTTATAGGTGGAGCTAGAAGGGTATAGTTAGATGATATATGGGTACTTATTTCATAGACCCCATCTGTATTTATCCAGAGAAGTGGTTCCTTTAGAAGAGCCCTTGCGGTAATTATTTTTGTTGAACTCATGAGAGACATCAGGTACCCTCTTTTCAGCTGTGTTAGTCAGGATGGGCTAGGTTACGCTGCAGTAACAAGCATACGGTTCTCGGTGATTTAACCCGATGAGAGTTCACTGTTCTTATCACTGATGGAATGCCCAGTGTGGGTATTGCCATCAGACAGCTCTGCTGGGCACCTCTCTTCCAAGAGGTGACTCAAGTATCTGCCCCTTTTTGTTTAGCTTGACAGGGTACCTTAGTGCCCTCAGAGACTTCCTTAGTGGCTCAGATGGTAAAGAATCTGCCTGCAGTGCAGGAGACCTGAGCTTGATCCCTGGGTTGGGGAGATTCCCTGGAGAAGGGAATGGCAACCCACTCCAGTATTCTTGCTATAGGAGAATCCCATGGACAGAGGAGCCTGGTAGAGTACAGTTCACAGGGTTGCAAAGAGTCGGACATGACTGAGCAATTAACACTTTAGTGCCCTCAAAGTCCTCCTCAGGATCTTCTTCTGCATTCAGCCAGCAAATGAGTAAGGTAGACATAAAAAGGGCAGTTTGTGGAGGCTCTAGGAGCCAGGCCTACAAGTGACAAGTCTCATTTCTACCACATTCCATTTATTAGGGCTAGTCACATGGCTCTGCCTAGATTCAGGGGTCATAGCCAGGAGGAACATGAACTGGTTTGGGTGAATATTTACTGTTATCTCTTCCTCATCAACAAAGCCCACAGCTGGAAAGTGGAATGATGATGCAAACTCAGAATAAGGTCCTCTTTATCCTTGTACCACAGGCCTAGAATCTTCTGTGGTGAAGTGAAATAGCTCAGTCATGTCCGACTCTTTGTGACGCTATGGACTGTAGCCTAGAGCACGTGGGCTCAGTGGTTTCAGCATGTGGGCGTCTTTAGTTGAGTGCAGGCTTAGCTGTTCAGTGACATGTGGGATCTTAGTTCCCTGGCTAGGGGTTGAACCTGTATCCCCTGCATTGGAAGACAGATTCTTAACCACTGGCCCACCAGAGAAGCCATCTTCTAAACCTTTCTCAGGCTGAAAGCAAATCTTTGGCATGGTGGTTAAGAGGGTGGGCTCTGGAACCATTTTGCTTGCATTTAATTTAAACTGTACAACTTAATACAGTTTAATACTGGCTCTGTGACCTGGGAAAGCTTCTGAGCTTCTCTGTGCCTCAGTTTCCCCACCTGTGTAATAGGGATAATAACAGTACCACCTAAAAGAGTGCTGCGAGGACTGGTGAGTTGATGTGGTCAATGGAAAGGGCATTTTAGGGCCCTGAGCATCCCCTGACCACAGGAACTTTGCACCCTTGTTGCCCCCACCCACACCCTCCACCCCCCACCCACACCAATCTCAGCAGAGACAACCAATTCAGATGCAAGCCATCGTCTAAATGAACCAACTTCCAGATCAGTTTATTATCAAAACACAGTATAAATGTTGTTTTTATACTCAATAAACAGTTCCTCAGCTCTGCAAAATGAAATATTCCTTTCATTATGAAACTGAGAAGCCATTTATCCCGCGTCTTAAGTGGTATAAATAGACTCCGTGGCAGTCAGTGGAGGGATAATGGCTCTGTTTATTTTCACTAGCTGGGGATGGGCTGACACAGCGTGTACCGGGGGAGTGAGTGCAGCTCCTGGAAGGGGACCCACAAATCCGTCATTCTCGCCAAGAACAAGGTGCCGGGCATCTGTTCTCAGGCTCCGCTTGCCAGGCCCAGGCAGGCGGGGGAAACTCTGGGATTCCACCCGGCACCTTGAGGAGGCGGCTCAGAGCTTCAGCTGGAGAAAGGTCCACCCAGATGGACAGAGCTCATGGACCTCGGCGGCCCTGTGACACCACCCGCCACACTGCCCAGGATGCTCGTGGGTGCTCAGGCATAAACCCTCAAGAGCCTTTACAGATTACAAAGTTTCCTGCTCCCAAGTGACTGCAGAAGGACGAGAGGCAGAGCCTGAGAGCAGGGTCCAAGGTCAGGCTCTGCCTCTCTCTCTCTTTCTATCGAATTTGTTACAATATTGCTCCTGTTTTATGCTTTGGTTTTCTTGGCATGTGGGATCTTAGCTCTCTGACCCCAGCACCCGCTACATTGGGAGGCTAAGTCTTAATCACTGGATAGCCAGCAAAGTCCCCAAATTTTATTCGTTTATTTTTATAGGCCACGCCCTACAGCATGTGGGATCTTAGTTTCACCACCAGGATTGAACCCCTGCCCCCTGCCCTGGGAGCGTAGAGTTTTAACCACTCAGCCACCAGGGCAGTCCCTTAGACTCTGACTCTCTTAAACCATGAGATACTGGGCAAGTCCTTAACTCTCTGCCCTCCATCCCCTCATTTCTGCAACAGGGGAGGCCCACCTTGCCTCGTATGTGATTGGATGAGATAGTGCATATATAGGTGTTCAGTTCTGCACAAACTTATGCCCTGATTTTTCTGGAGAGAAGACAGAATTCCATAGTGAGAGTCAGGGGCTTACAGAAGATTCCAGATCAGATCCAGGTCTCCTGACCCATGGTCATGAGTTTTTTCTAACAGGGTGTTTCTTGGATTAAACATGGTCTCTGGAAAGGCAGGGCCACTGTCTCAGTGTTCACTGCGTGACTTCAGGTGGTGGTGGGTGGATGGCTAGTCACTCAGCTAGTGCCCACCAGGGAGGAGACCACATATCCTGCACAGCTGGAGGCAGTGGTCTCCATGGGCTAAAGACCTCGAAACAGAAGAAATGTGTTTCTAAGCAATAAAAGACCCTTCAGATCACTGACACTTTAGTATAGATTAATTTTTTCCCCTTTCTGGCAGAAAATAATTAACAGATATGGAATCTGAGATGTGTTTTGTTTGGGGTCTCAGGACACGAAAGTCCAGGACCTGGGATGCAGCCTGAGTTGAAGGCTCTGTGTGATGGGAGTGAGGGGCATTGACCCCCGTGAGCACCTAAGACAGGGCAGAGGAGTTGGAAGAACCATCAATGGGAAAAGTTGAGTGTTGATGTCAGATGGAAGCCTTTCCTAGAAGAAAGCCATGTGCGAGTCACTTCAATGCTTTGAGACACACCGTTTTCATCTGTACAGTGGGCATGATCATATCTTGTAATTCTGAAGAGCAGAGGCCAGATTGGAAGATGTTTATGGGGCTGCTCCAGCCCCAGAGCCACCTCTGAGACGTGCTGGCAGCAGAAACCATTCGTTCCTCTGCTTTGTCCGAGGGGTGGGTAGGAAGCACACTTAGGGTTCTTTCTTACTGGGGTGGCTGGGCTCCCCTGGCAAGGGTGGGTAACGAGTGAGCTGAGGACTGCCGGGGCCAAGACAAGGCCTGGGGCAGGGACGGGTGGGGAAATTAAATAGAATGGAGGGGCTGGATCCCTCTACAGACTGGAGAAGCAAGGTTTCATTCAATTCATTGACCTGAGGGGTACAGCAACTGAGCCCCAAGTCTGGGACTGGTCTGAGGGTCAAGCTGTGTGTGTTTGTGTGTATGTGGTGGGGGGAGTACCTAGGTGGTCTAGTCCACCCCAAGGGCCTGGGCTGGAGTTCAGTGAAGGATGCTCAAAGAGAGAAATTCTCCAGATGTGGGCCACCTGCTGTCCATGGCATCTGCCAGGACCCAGGCAGGAGACCAGAGTGCTCTAAATGTTTCAGGGATATAATGCAAGGGATTGGTTATAAGGGGCTAAAAGGTCAGAGGGCAAATAGAAATGAGGCTTCTTGACTCTGCACCAAGAAGACGCTCCTGTCCTGGGACCTTTCGCCCGCAGCCCTTGTGCAGCCCCACTGCCATGTTTGGGTGCGGCCACCCAGTGGGAACCTGAGGGTCTGCTCTTCTGCAGCTGGGCTGTGCCTAGTCACTCAGTCTTGTCTGGCTCTTTGAGAGCCCCCAGACCATAGCCTGACAGACGTCTCTGTCCATGGGGACTCTTCAGGCAAGCATACTGGAGTGCGTTGCCATGCCCTCATCCAAGGGATCTTCCCAACCCAGGGATGAAACCCAGGTCTCCCGCATTGCAGGCGGATTCTTTACCGTCTGAGCCACCAGGCTGGAGATGCTGCTGAAACTGTTTCCATCGCTGCTGTAGCCCCCAGGGCCACAGCCACCGCTCCCTCTTTCCTGCCTTTCAATCTCCCTCTGGTATTTCCTATTGGCTGAGCGTAATGAGAAGCCAGCAGGCAAGGGAGCTTGGGAAATGTAGTTTTCAGGGATAGGGGAGAATTGGAGATTGTAGAACGNTGCAGGTGCTGCTGAAACTATTTCCGTCGCTGCTGTAGCCCCCGGGGCCACAGCCACCGCTCCCTCTTTCCTGCCTTTCAATCTCCCTCCGGTATTTCCTATTGGCTGAGCGTAATGAGAAGCCAGCAGGCAAGGGAGCTTGGGAAATGTAGTTTTCAGGGATAGGGGAGAATTGGAGATTGTAGAACGGGGCTCTGAGAGACCATATGTACCCCCTATGTTTCAGAACGACCAGAGGCAATCGGATAGATGGATGGATGGATGCATGATTTGTTTTAAAAGTTTACTCTGGATTCTTTCAACCACCTTTTGTGGGGGGGCGGCGGGGGGGAGGTTTATCATGTCTATTTCAGGTATGAAGCTCAGAGAGGTTAACTAAAATGCCCAGGGTCACACAGCCAGCAAATAGCAGAGCAGATATTTGAACCCGGAACATCTGCTCCTTTCTACTTGGGGGCACTGTTGGTCACTGGGTTCAGTTGAGCTGGGGTTTTGAACAGCTGGCCAGTCCCAGCAGGAACCAGTGATTTGGGCAGAAGCCAGGAAATCAGATGAGGCTTCTAAGTGGGGTTTGGGGGTGGGGAGCATCTGAAACCCACATGGTCCCCAGGGGTCAAGTTCATCAGCAGGTTGCTGGGCACTAGAGCTGCAGAAGTGCCCACTCCCCTCCTGGGTGTGGGAAGGCAGTACAATCGCATTCTGGGGCCAGTATTTCTTGCTCAGAGTGGTACTGGGGGAGACGGGGACTGACCATTGCCCACTCTTGGGAGGGGAGCTGTGTGACCATAATAACATGCCAGAGCAGCCTTAGCTCAGTGCAACCTGGGGCATCCATTAGCTCTTTGCTCCTCTGATGTGGAGGAGGTGTAGGGGTCCAGGGAACAATCACAACTGGATGGAGGGAATGACCTGGTGACATCCAAGATCTGGGACCCCAAGGTCTCACACCCATAGCCCCTCTGACTTATACGGTGTCAGGGCAATCAGTGTAGCAAGTGCAATGGACCAAAACCCAGAAATCTGGGCTGAAATTTCAGCTGTCACCTCTTCACTGAGAGAGCTTAAGCAGATCAAAGTTACTTTTTGTTTTGGGGTCTTGTGATTCTGCCAGGGAAGAATAAGGTGTGGTGGCAAATAGCCCTTTAAGGAACCTGAAAGACCCTCAGAGGAAGGCCATGGCCACTTGGGGGCGGCACTGAGCCCTTTCTTTCTACCTTGAGCCACTGTTTCTGTTCCAGATCACTGCAGTTTTTCCAACAATCCATGTCCCACGACCCATTTCTTTACGTTCCAGCTTCTTCTTCTTCGCTTCCTCATTAGCTTACTTTGTCCTTATAAACATTGAAGGTGCCTTGAGGCTTAAGTGCACACCATCACTGGCGGAAGGTGAGCCTGGGGACAAGAGAGGGGGTGGGACTTGCTTCTTGCCACACAGTTGCTAGAGACGGTGGAATTTTGGAGTCTGGGACTCCTGACTCACTCTTCCAGCCAAAGCACCTTGAAAGAACTTTGGTTCTCAGTAAGACTCTTAATTTGGAATAAATAAACATCACTGGGACTATTTGGGAGAAGCAGACTTGACCTCAGCCTCCCAAGAAGCCTCCTCTCCACTCGGCCTCCCACACTTCCTTACCTGCATCCTGCCCACCTGTGTCAGATGTCTACTGCCAAAGAAGATTGTGTAAGGAACCACACTAAAACGTAGTGACTCAAAAGAGCGATTGCTACAGCTCACGCACGTGCTGATTAGTTCTATAGTCTGCTTGCTCACATGTCTGTACTCTGTAGAAAGAGTATGGGCTGGGGGCTGCCTGATCCTGGATGGCCTTGCCTGTGTGTCTGGCGATCGTTTAGCTGTCAGCAGGAATGCCTTGCTTTTTCTGCTCTTGGTCTCTCCTCCTCTGGCAGGCTGGCCCAGGCTTGTTCTTGTGGCAGCAGTATTAGAAGAGCAGCAAGAGCTGAAGCTGCAAGGTCCCTTTAGGCCTAGCCTTAGAAATGGCTCCCCTTCTACTGTCACTTCCACTACGTGCTGTTGGCCCAAGCAAGTCATCAGTCAGCCCAGGTATGAAGGATGGGAAAACAGGCTCCTCCTCCAGATGGGAGGAGCCTCAGTGTATCACGGCCCCCTTTGCAATCTACCACACCTTGACAAAAGGAATGCCTTCCCTGTCCTATGGTAGACACTGCGATGGTGTACTTCAATATCCACTCTGTCTTTCTTCCTTAATAATGGAATCCTGACATTTATCTGGGCTCAGAATCATGACTTGCCTATCTCAGACTTCCCTGAAGCTGTGACAGGCTATATAACTAGATTCTGGCCAATGAGATGGTAAGAGAAACTGGCATGCATCTTTTGTCCCTTTCTCTTCTTTCTTCCTGCTTCATGGATTCTGCATGCAGTGGCTGGAGCATGAGCAGCCATATCAGACCATCCAGTAACGTGCTCAAGATGGCAGAGAAGCAAGGCAGAAAGCACAAATGTCCCTGGTGACTCAAGGTCTTCTATGTGAGAGTAAAACAAACTTCTATCTTCTTTAAGCCATTGCTAATTTGATACTTTTGTCACAACTGAACTCAATTCTAATGAATAGACTTTCCTCCATCTACTGATTGTTTTTTACTTTCTTTCTCTTTCTTATAATTGTCTTCATCTTACAAAGCCTTCCTTGATCACACTCAAGTCCTCTTCTGCAGATTCTCAGAACACTGCCTGTTTGTATGAGTCCCTGACGTCCCCCCACCAATCTGGCCTTGGTCTCTTGGTTCTCTGTTTGACTCATCTTGGTATCTTATATATTATTGTTTTCATTTTATTATAGAGCCGAGATCTGTAGTCTACTTGATTTTTCAGCTAGGGACTGTAACTTCCTATTTCCCTCAAATTAATAAATTAACTCAAAAATATTCCTGAAGTACTTGTCATATGTCAAAATCATAGTCCTTGCCATCATGGAACTGAGGTCTAGTGGGAGTAAACAGGCTTTGAACAAATAAACAAATGACTGTATAATTTAAAAGTATGGTAAGTGCCCAAATGCAAAATACCAGGGGCATCTAGTTTCGATCAGGTACTCGGGGAAGGCCTCTTTGAAGAGATGGTGCTTATGGTGAGATTGAACAACGGGAGAAACCAGGCAGATGTTGGAAAGAGAGCTCCTGCCAGAGGGATACCATGTGCAAAGGCCCTGAGGCAAAAAAGAGCTCTGGGTATTTGAGGAGGAGGAGAAAGAAGGCTCCTGTGAATGGAAAGCGAAGGAGGGAATGGAAGAAGGACTCAGAAAGTAAGCCAGATCACACAGGGCTATGGGGGACGTGGCCAAGGATCTGGATTTTATTCCATGTGTACCATATGGAAACCAGGAGGCTTCAGGCACCAATATGGTCTAGTTGTTAGGCGTCAGTTCTCCTGCCTGTAACTGAAAACCCAAGTATCAGCCTGGAGGAAAGCAATCCAGGGTTCATATGGAGGCTCCAGGATGTCATTAGGGATCCAGACTCTGTTGGCTTTCTGCTCTGCCTTCCTTACCATGTGGCCCTATCTTCAAGTCTCTTCAGGGCCTCAGATGGCCGCTGGTTCTCCAATCATGTCGACACACCAGGCATAAGGAGGAGGGAGGTGGAGGAGGCCTCCTGGCTGACTCAGTCCCCTGTAAAGAGCTTCCCAGAAACCCTACTGACTGGTTTCCACTGATGTCTCATTGGCTACTCTGGGCTGCAAGGAATCTGGGAAATGTAGTCTTATAGTTGTGTGTGTGTGTAACCACCCTATATAAATTGGTGTTCTGCTAGTAAGAATGGGAAATGGATGTGTGATAGGTAATGAGAAGTCTTTGCCAGAATTGGGCTCATAGGGGCCTATTCATTAAAAGCCTATTTGTTCCAATAGCTCTATACAACATGGATGAGTCTCACAGATATAAGATTGAGTGAATGAAGCCAGAACTGAAAGATTTCTCTACGATTACAGGCAAAACCAATCTGTGGTGATCACAGTTAAAGACAAAAAAAAAAAAGGGTTACTCCTGGGATATCAGTGGCTGGGAGGAGGCATTAGGGAGGGGAGCTTTCTCAGGAGCTAGAAATATTCTAGCTATTGATCTGGGTGGCAGTTATAATGGAGATAATAATATAAGAATTTAGTGAGAATCTACTTAACATATATCCTCTTTTCTGCATGTGTTATGCTTCAGTAATTTTTTAGAAAACATGCTCATCCCAGGATTTGTCTGTCTTCTGAATATTAACCAGAACACTTAGATACTTATTTTTGTATTTGTTGCTTTCTGGAAGGCTTTGGTGTCTAAAAGCTTTGCTATGTCCCTTTCCCATATTCCAGTTCTGAGTCTCTCCCCTGCAAATATTTCTCCAGTCTCCTGAGCTGGGAGTGCTACACTCACCTCAGAATCTCCCCAGATCTGCATCCCTTGATAGCTTGTCAGACTTTCTCTCTATCTCAAATGAGGCCCACACTCTTTACTCAGCACCATGCCTGGCACATGTTTATTGAATGAATCGACAACTTTATGATCCATGCACGTAAACCTTGCATGTTCCTTGTAAGAAAACTTTATTTAGGCCTTTATTTATGGCAGGGTCTATGTGCTGGGGGCTTCCCAGGTGGCGCTAGTGGTAAAGAATCCACTTGCCAATGCAGGAGACGCAAGAGATGTGGGTTTGATCACTGGGTCAGGAAGATCCCCTGGAGGAGGAAATGGCACCCTACCCAAGTGCTCTTGCCTGAAAAATTCCATGGGCAGAAGAACCTGATGGGTTGCGGTCCATGGAACTGCAAAGAGTTGAACACGACGGAGCGGCTGAGCACACCCACAGACACAGGTCGTGATATAGTCTTCCCGTGTTGATATCTGTTTACCTGGGGAGAGTGGACCTTGGCAGATGCTGGGCTGATGGCCTGCTTCACAAGGCTGAGCAGGCTGGCCACTGGGAAGCCCTCTTCCTCCCTCCCTTCCCACTCCCCTCCTCTTTGCTTCTCACGACGTGGTCCTGAAATGACATCAAGAGCAGCTGCTTAAGCAATTTTGCCAATTAATGGGTCTCTGAAATTAAACCGCCTACACAGTCTGGATGAGCCTTCTCCAGGAGGGATTTAGCAATTGTCTTCATGATAATCAGGCTTGACTTGCCTTCACACACATTAATAAAAAGGCGAAGGCGTCGGGAGAGATGCCCTTTCGAGGGGAATATCGACAATATCATAATGAGGCTTGGAGAGAAGGATGCTGAGGCACGGTGCTGCATGCTCAAAACTGCTCTCCTCTGTGGGCAAGAGCCAGCTCTGGCTGGAAGCAGCTGGGCTTACAGTAAAGCACAGCCACGCTCAGTAGCCGGTCAGGCTGCTTTGGTCCAGAGAAAGGAAAGCAAAGGGAAGAAAAAGCTAAGGAAGCTCAGTCAGGAAGAACAACTCCTGGAGGAATAATCTGGGTTGTGGCAGGCAGAGGACAAGTCAGCTGAATGCCCGGAAACAAAAACACCTAGGATGCTGCCAGCCCAATTCTCCCACACCCTTCGAGACCCAGTGACCTCCTTGTCTTCATTCATGGATATTACCAGTTGACCAGGCATGCCTCCTTCCTCCAAGCCAAAAGTGACCTCAGAGTCAACACAGCAGCCTCGACACAGCACTCCCAGAACCTGCTGCCAATCGGTTAGGTTAGAACCAGAGTTAGGCTTTCCCTGTCATGCAGCCTAGAAATCTATGTCTCTATGTTCGCTTTCAGTGTCTCCCAGTCCCCCTCACCCTGTGATCGTTCTACTATGCAGATTTTCTCCCAGTGGATGCTGGACTTTCACAAGGATCAGAGGCTTAAGGGATGAAGTTCTAATGGTGGAAATTCCAGAGTGGAGTACAGAAGCGAGGCTGCATGGCTACCCATGTCCTTGAAGGCATGGCAACCCACTCGTTTTCTTGCCTGGAGAATCCCATGGACAGAGGAATCTGGTGGGCTACAGTCCATGGTGTCACAAACAGTCAGACATGGCTGAAGTGGCTTAGTACACACACATGCATGCACAAGAAAAGGAAACTAACAGCTCTTTAGTATCTGCTCTGTCATCCTTTACCCCTTGCAAAAGTTCTCCTGGTGGGGATGTCCTCCATTTTGCACACAGGATGTGAGACTTTGGAAGGTTGCACAATTAGCCCACAGTTACATCGAGTAAGTGGCAGAGTTGGGATTGGAACCCAGACCAGTGTGACCCCCAAGTCTGTGTTCTTTCCATTCAATCTGGCCAAGGAGGGGGACACACACACACACACACACACACACACACACACACACACACACATACACACATACAAACACATACACCATTAGCCTCTTGTTGGGTTAGAGCCCTCAGATTGGTGCAGGAAAATCTGGTAAAGCAAAGAATATTCTTTGCAAACTGAGTGTCTCAGCTGCCTGGGTAGAGGGAGAGAGTGGGGAGAAAAGGCAAAGGAGGGGGGAGGGGGGAATCCCAGCAGCATCACTGATTGCATTTGATGATGTCCAGAGCCTTTACCATGCACGCAGCAGAGTCTGCAGAACATGTGGGCCACCCCCAAGAGCAGAAGAGAACATCTTGTTCCCTTTGCATTAAGTGCAAGTTTCATGCAACCTGTGGTGCGTGGGCTGGCCATGCGGGAGACCTTTGGATGCACTGTGTGTGCACAGCTCAACTCTGATTCTTTACATCTGTCGAGACAGTCTTCAAGGGGCTCAGTGAAGATAGGGGAGCTAATCTGCCTGTGGGGAAGCCAGGCCCATTTCACACCCCCACCAATGCACGCCCACACCCATCACAAACAAAGGGACCACAGAGGAGGAGTCAACTTCGTAACCTGGTAGGGTACACAGCAAGGTGACCCCTGCCCTCCCTGGGAGCCATCCCAGCTGTGGTGTGCTTGTTTATTATCAGGACAGGGGTTCTCATTTAAAGAAAAATGGCTGTCCTTTCCCACATCCTCACTGTCATCAGCTATTCGAGAATAGGACATTACATCTCTTATTTCTCTCTTTCTCTCTCAACTTCTAGCAGGGTAATTATTTTGGATTGGTGGACGCACTTACACCTTCAAATAATGTAAGGCAGTATAAGATTGTGCTAAATTGGCACTAAATATAGCTTTATAGCATCTATAGCTGAAGCTGCATCTTTTTTTTTTTTTTTTTTTAAGTTTGTTTCCTTCTCTCTGTGTGATTTTTGTGTCCACAGTCATTGTCTAAGGGAAGGTGTTTGGTGTCAGTTCAGTTTTGCTTGAGTGGTTTTAAACCAAGAAGACACACGTGATTCTAACTTACAAGGGTTTGGCCAGGCTCAGATGTAAGGACCACGGGATCAGATTTGGGGATGTTTGTTAGGACAGAGGGCAGAGTAGACTGTTTCCTTCCCACAGCCACAGAAACTGCCTCTTTCCCAGCTTCACTGGCTCTAATGGAGACTCCCCGTTCATTAATTAACATTCACAGTGCAGGTATCATGGGGTGAGGGTGCTCACATCTGTCATCTCATTTAATCCTGACCCAACCAGGAAAGTGTTAATAAGGACTCTTAGAAATGCCATTTTGCAGTTGGAGAAGCTGAGAGCATCTGTGCGGAGTCACTCATCAGTTTCCTTCCATTTTCCCCCGACCTTGGTGACAATGAAGCCTTCTGGTGGGGTAGATGCCCCACCAGAAGGTCTTGGGGCAGCCAGGTTCAGCCCTGTATGCTGGGAGCCTGAGCCCTTGGCTTCTTTGCTCATCCCTCTAACAGGCTGGTCTCTGCCACCAGCTGTCTACCAGAATTTCATATACTAAGGCCATTCCTCAATCAGAGACTACATCTCCCAGGCTCCCTTTCAAAGCATTGGGCCATAAGACTAGTTCTTACCAATGGTGTAGAAGCCTGCCTTCTCTCAGAAAACTCAGAGACTCCTGGAGAAGATTAGATTCACAAGATGAGTAAAACCTGGATCCCAGAGTCACCACGTGGAGGAGAGCTGCCCATCAACCAGAAACTCTCTTGTGGAGCAAGAGATAAACTTATTTTGTGTTAAGCCCCTAATGATTTCAAGTTTACTTGATACAGTAACTAGCATTTGACCCGACCAAAACATGACCCATGGCCAGAAAAAAAAACAAGATTCCCAATGGATTTGTCCTCACTTGCATTTATCCATGCCTACCTGGTCAAGGAAACCCTGTCCTCAAAATCCAAGCATGGATAGAATGTCAGCCCTGGGAGGGTCTCTGCATCATCTCTGTGGAGACTCAGAGAAAGCTGAAACTGGCCCGTCACCACAATTCCACGCTGAGTGTTCTTAATGTAAAGGGCATTCAGCATACACACTTGCAGACACGTGCAGCAGACACCGCACTGGAACAGAGAGGAGATTATCCTGCTGCTTTTTTATTTGAAATTTAATGAATTTATTTTTTGGCTGCATTTAGTTGTGGCACGCAGGATCTTCACTACGGCACAGGGGCTCAGTAATCGCAACATGTGGGTCCAGTTGCCCTGTGGCATGTGGGATCTTAGTTCCTTGACCAGGGATCAAACCCACATTTCCTGCACTGGAAGGCTAATCCTTAACCACTGGACCACTAGGGAAGTTCTTGATCAGGCTTCTTTATGTACCTGAGGTGTGTGTGTGTTTTTCCTTCTAACGAAGTTTCCTCCTTGGTCGAGTCCCTCCACTGTGCCTACCTTTCCTGACACCTCCTGAAAGAACCAGGTGGGGCTTGAGTGACAGAGGAGGGGCCACCTGAGACCCCCGTCAGCAGGCCCTGGCCCTGGCACCACGGGCCACGCCAGCTCCAGGCAGCCGTGGTGATGGGAAAAACCTCAGCTCTGAGACATAAAGACAGAAAACACAACATTTTATTAGTGCTCGAGACGTTTATTTCCTGAGTTAACAACAATAATAAACTCGTTTATGGCTGTGAGTTTCATTGCCTTCCCCGGTGGGGCTCCCACCTGCTGTCTGTTCAGATTCTGCAGGGCTCCTGAGCACAGAGAGGCTGGCCTGGCAGCTGGCATGGGCGGGCACCACCTCCTGGCGGCTGGGAGGGCCCAGACGGGGGTCCCTAGGGTGCTGTCCCATCAGCATGGGTCCCACCTTGGTGTGGTGAGACAGGCTCGCTTCACAAGCATGATCGTCACAAGCAGGTGTTAGCTGGGGTTTCTGGGCCCTCACCTGTCTATTGTGCGGGTACAGGTGGCTCTTTCCAATCAAAGAATAAAATGAGTCTCCTGACTCAGGTGACTTATCTGGGAGAAGCCAACATTTTAATGTCAAAGTATAGGTTTACCTTCAGGTAGGGCCAGGGCCAGGGTGCAGACTTTCAGGAGGTACATACTCTTGGGTCTGGCAAGTGTCTCCTTCAATTTGATGTCCTAGGCACCTGGCTTGCCCAGTCCCTCCATTGACTAGCACATGGGGTCTCCTAGGCTTTTTCTTCCAGTTTCTCTTAGAAAAGGGGCATGTCTTTCTTTCCCCTTTTCTTTTGTAGATCTCACTGTGGCAGCTGTTGACACCCAGTCACCCCCACTCTTAAGAGCCTGGGTTGTATGGGGGGAGAAATGCAGTCGGTGAAGATCATAAACCCTGCAGGTCCCTGTGGCCCTTCTTAGGACCAGGAATGGAGAGAGGATGCACAAAGGAGGCATGGGAGAAGGAGAGGGATTTTGTGAATTTCTGAAGATGTGACTCACCTTATGTTGTTGTTGTTGTTTTTTAAAAATTCACTCAAAATAACTACCCTCCTGTTAGTGCTAACTTCCTCCTTGATTCTAATTGCTCCTTTGTGCCTCATCCTCTCAGTTCTTAAGGATTTGCTTTGCTTGGTGCTTCCTTCATGGAGCTTTAAAAACTTCTGAAGTTATACCTGAGTGAGGGGTGGGCTGAGGCCATAGGGAAGTTGAGGGACTGTCCTGCCATATTTCCCCACACTGAAGCTTCTCAGAATCCCCTGGAGGGTAGGCTGATCGCTGGGGGCATGCCCAGTTCCTGACTCCTTAGGAATGGGACTAGAGAATTTACATTTTCAGTGATGCTGATGCTACTGGTCCTGGACCACATCTTAGACCCACAGCCATAAGGTGTTCTTGTAAATGAACTCTAGAATTAGTCAGAACTAAGTTCAAATCTAGTTCTGCTGTTCATCAGCTATGTGACCTTTAGGAAGTCACTCATAACTCCTGGAGCTCATAATAATGCACAAAATAATAATGTGCAAATGTGTCCATCTTGTGCCACATAGGGTGCCATGTTCTTTATCTGGCATCATCTCTTTGAATCCTCACAAGAACACAGGAAGAGGTCAGTGTGTTTAAGAGGTCCATTTTATGGAGGCAGGAGTAGGGGCTCAGGAGTTAGGAATCTTTGCCAATATCACACCGCTCAAGAGTGGTCAAGGGACTTCCTTGCTGGGTCAGTGGCTAAGACTCCATGCTCGCAATGAAAGAGGCCCAGGTTTGATCCCTGGTCAGGGAACTAGATCCCATGTGCCATACTAAGACCTGGCACAGCCAAAAAAACCAAAAAAACACACAACCAAAAAGATATGTCATTAAAAAAAGAAAAAGAAAGTGATAGAGCCAAGAATTATTGCAGTCTGACCACAGAGGACACAGACAGGGGCATGGATGGTAGGTGACTAGAGCGGTTAAGAGGATTAAATGAGACAATAAAACACCAGCTTAGGCCTGCCATAGCCTCTCTGCTCACAGAGCATGAACCCCATCTCCCTAAGAGAAGACCCCCAGTGAGGTCGGAGGAGGATGGGGCTCTGCTCACTGACATTTCAGCCTCCTAGTGAATCCAGGCGGAGAAGGCAATGGCACCCCACTCCAGTACTCTTGCCTGGAAAATCCCATGGACGGAGCAGCCTGGTAGGCTGCAGTCCATGGGGTCGCTGAGTCAGACACGACTGAGCGACTTCACTTTGACTTTTCACTTTCATGCATTGGAGGAGGAAATGGCAACCCACTCCGGTGTTCTTGCCTGGAGAATCCCAGGGATGGTGGAGCCCAGTGGGCTGCCATCTGTGGGGTCGCACAGAGTCGGACACGACTGAAGCGACTTAGCAGCAGCAGCAGCAGCAGTGAATCCGGGAAAGGAAGAAAACAGGAAATGGTAGACTGAGCATCTAGGGCCAAAGCAGAAGGGAGCAGACATAGCTCTGTTTGCCTCCCAGGGCGGAGGATCGGCGTCTGTTTCTGACTTCTGGAGAAGAGAACACTCCATCATCAAGTCAAGGAAACCACTGACAGAAACGGCCTGCCCTGTCCAGGTCTCAAAGCAACCACTTGCGTGAGTTATCTTAGGACAGGAGGTCCTGGTAAGGAACGCGGAACTGACAAGCTACCATAAACCAGAAGAATTTGAGAAAGGTCAAAGGAGAGAGGAGACTTCAGTCCATATGTTCTGCCAACCTCCCAGAATCCTTCGCGTTGGAATCCATCTTGACTGAGCACTGCACACACCGCCAGCAAGGACCTCAAGTCAGAGTGATTGTCCAGAGACAACTCAGAAACGAATCCCATCACCATAAAACCCAAGACTGCAAACCACGTAGCTGAGCAATTCTCCTGGGTTCCCTTACCCTCCTGCTCTCCGCCCAGGCGCCCTTTCTTAATAAAGTCTCTTGCATTGCCAGCACGTGTGTCTCCTCTGACGATTCATTCCCCGGTGTTAGATAAGAGCCTACTTTAAGGTCCTGGAAAGGGTGCCCTTCCTGCAACAGTCATGACAGAACCTGTAGGTCCTTGTCAGGATGCCCTTGATGGGGCAAGTGTTCTCTGGGTTGGAGGCCTCGCTGCAGCACCTCAGGGTGCCCTTTGAGAACTCCCTTGGGAGATACATGGCCTTTGGAGACCTGTTATCAAGCCCTGCACCTGTGTTCTCTGTCCCAGACAGCTGGCTTTAAAGGATTTTCCACAGCAATCGCTGACCCTTCAGAACCAGCCCAGATGCAGAGAGCCTCATTATTTTTGCATCCTGTCTTCTCATCCCACTCTGCAAAAACACAAAGATCATGTCGTGTGACCCATACCTTTATTATAGCCATTGTTCTGCAAAGCAAGCTCCCCACATCCTCACATCCGGTGCCAGACGGTCTTGTGTAAAGGGGGGCACCCTGGGATAAAACTTCCAAGCAGAGAAGCAGCAGGGTTCTCCCAGCCCCAGAGCCTGGATGACCTCCCTCACAGACACATTCAGGCCAGGCTCACAGGATTGCATGTGCTGGGCAAAGACTCCTGTCTCCATAATGCTCCATCTTGTTAGGAGAAAGGGGTTCAGAGGGAAGCTTATCAATTGTGTGAAGAAGAGGAGCTGAAGAAGAATCCTGCTGGTCCACTGACTGGAGAATGAGCCTCCAGGTCCACTTAGATGTGTCCCCTAGAGCATCTCCATTGTCACTGAGATGCCCCCATCCTCCTGCCAATAACCCCCTCCTTAAAAACAGCAAAGTCTTCCCTATTCACCTCCTTGTAAAGGAGGGATGAAGGGCTGGGTTCTGCATGACACTATGCATGATACCTGTGGGGCTCCTAGGCACAGGGCCTTCTTGCATCCTCCATTTCTTTGATTATGGTAAAAAGCTTTCTTTCAACTTCCATGACCTGCTCTGAGTTCCAATGGGCAAATTCAAGGAGTTTTTAATTAGGGAAGGGAGAGAATGAGAGACTAGGGAGAAACAGTTAACAACAGCCTTGGGGTAAGATCCTGGTTCCCCATCAACAGATACACACAACAATATCTTTGAGCTATTTTGCAGGTGGGAATACTTAACAATTAACAATGGAAGGCTGACCACAAGCATATAGACACCAGGCCAGTTGGATGTGAAGTTTGATGATGCTGACTCCTACTTACCTCACCAACCCATCAGAAGAATGTCCACCAGCTGATCACACCCTCTTTGAACAATTACTATAAAGTCTCCAAGTGGGGACACCGTAGTTTGGAGGGCATTAGCCTGCTGTGCATCCCCTTTGCCTGGCAAAGTAATAAAGTTATCCTTTTCTACTTTACCCCAACTTCTGTCTTTGAAGTTTGATTCAGTACCAGTGTACAGAGCTTCAGCATCAGGCACACACTGAAGCTGTCAGAATTTGAGTTCTTGGGGAGCAGGGTGTGTTTTCTGTTTCTCCCCCATGCGCCTCCCAGCTGCTGAAACTTTGTGGAGCAGGTAGGGGTTTGGTGAACACGTGTTGGAGGAAGGCGATGGGTAGACAGTCCCTACAGCATGGGGCATCACTGCCCAACATCCCAGAACTTTCTGCTTCTCCCATGGTTGCCTTCTTCCTCCTAACAGTCTCCAAGTGTATATACCAGCGGGTGGTTTTCATCAGAAGAAATTAAAATGAGTTAGTTTGAAAGTATTGCTGCCCCCTTGGATGCTGTGAGGGTCAGACTCAATGTCAGTATCAATGCAGAGGATTCTGGCTTCAGTTAAAGCAAGAAAAGACTGCAGGGATGGATGATGGGTAACGGAAAGGGAATTTCTCTTGGAAGCACACAGAACCCCGTTTCTCACTAACTGTATGACTTGGGCAGATAATTTATGTTTCCGTTGTCTCATCTGTGAAATAGGGATGAGAATATAGGATGAGATGACATATTGAAAACATGTAACTCAGGTTGGGATTGAACCCACGATCTTTCAGCTGAGATCACATACCTGGTCTCAGTACTTAAGCTCAGGTTCTTGATGTCTCATCATAGAGAGAATTCAGTGAGAGCCAAAGTGATAGGTAAGACATGGATTTATTTAGAGAGAAACGTACTCCACAGAGTGTGGGCCCTCTCAGAAGGCAAGCGGTCCCGAAACATGGTGTGGTGAGTTTTTATGGGATGAGTAATTTCATAGGCTAATGAGTGGGAGAATTATTTCCAATTATTTGGGGGAAGGGGTAGAGATTTCTGTGAATCGAGCCACCACCTACTTTGTGGTCTTTATGGGTGACCACAGGGTTTCCCTGGTGGCTCAGATGGTAAAGTATCTGTGGGTAGACCTGGGTTCGATCCCTGGGTCAGGAAGACCCCCTGGAGAAGGGAATGGCTACTCACTCCAGTATTGTCTGGAGAATTCCATGCACAGAGGAGCCTGGCAGGCTACAGTCCATGGGGTCACAAGAGTTGGACACAGCTGAGAGACTAACAATTTCACTTCACTTGAAACCGTTGTGGCACCTCTGGGTGTGTCATTTAGCTTGTGATGTGTTACAGCGAGTGTATACTGAGGTTCAAGTTCTAGTGGAAGTGGACCTGTCAGCCATTTTGGACCTGTTTGGTTCCAGTTCGTGTCGTGTCCTTGGGCTCTGTCATTCTTTCCAGGGTTGTGCCCTACCCTCTTCCCTCCTATTTCAGTACGGTAAAGCTGATGACTTGGAGCAGATGCTTGAGCAGTATTAGTGGGGAGAGCAAACACCTGAAACAGTCATCTTCCGTACTTGAATAAGGCTTTACAGCTTTCAAAGCAGTTTCTAGTACGTCACAGGGCTGAGTGGCAATGGTCACCAGATACATAAATAGAGAGGGAGCTTCTGGCCTCTCTGACCATGGGGAATAGTTTCTATGGATCTCAGGGGAGCAGGCAAAGCTGTGCGTGTCTGATTCCAGCACAGAAGTGTTCTGACCTTTGCTGTTCTTTTAGTTCTGTTTCAATCAGGAATGGAGATCTAATTAAATGCTGAGTTTTCTTGAACAAGTTGGGAATGCACTTTTCACTGGGAGAGCTCATAGGATTTGCTAGGAATTAGGAAGCTGCTTCGGAGAAGGCAATGGCACCCCACTCCAGTACTCTTGCCTGGAAACTCCCATGGACGGAGAAGCCTGGTAGGCTGCAGTCCATGGGGTCGCTGAGTCAGACACGACTGAGCAACTTCATCTTCACTTTTCACTTTCATGCATTGGAGAAGGAAATGGCAACCCACTCCAGGGTTCTTGCCTGGAGAATCCCAGGGATGGCGGAGCCCAATGGGCTGCCGTCTGTGGGGTCGCACAGAGTCGGACACGACTGAAGCGACTTAGCAGCAGCAGCAGCAGCAGCAGCAGCAGGAGCAGGAAGTTGCTTAACAGGGCACAAAGGAAATATTCCAAAGCACAATTCTGGTTTTCTCTATTATTTAATCCTTGAGTCTCTTCCTCTCCACCTCTGTGTTCAGCTCTGGGACACACACACAGAGTTCTACAAATATCAAGTGATAAAGAAATAATTTTTAGAAACAGCCGAATGTGGTCAAGTTCGAGGAAACGCCACAGTCCTCCAGAAGCTTTCTGCACACTGGCCAAGCTGGAGGTGCTCTTTTCTGACCTCCAGACTCTGTTCCCACCACGAGTCTCTTGGCACCATAAGCAGTTCCGAGACCCACTGTCAGAGGTGGTGACTTAGGAAGTCAGAGTGGGGCCAGGAATCTGCGTCTTAACAAACGTTTCCATTGATGCTAATGCTGGGAGTAGGAGGACCACACCTTTCCAGAGAATTCTAGCCTTTGCCACCCAGGTATTGATGAATGTAGGCACCACGCCAGCCCCGGTAAATCACTTTTCCCTCCCCCATAACTGAGTCCCTCAGGCTTCACACCTCAGAGGAAGCAGAACGTTTCCTTGACAACAGATGACTAATTTAGAAGTCCCTGTGAACAGGTGGGAGACAGGAAGGGACAAGAGAAGCAACAGGGGCAGGTGCCAAGTTGCAACAACAGGCTCTTGGCAGTCCCTGGAGTGCACGCTGGCGGGGAGGATTCTTGGGGCTCAGGCAGAGAGAGACGTCAGCCGAGGGAGCCCACTGTTCCATCTGGAAGGAGGAGGCCCCAGTGAACTCTCACGGGCAGGCTCTTTAAGTCCGCTCTGAAAGCCTAGTTGTGGAATTGGACTATATTGAAAGACGTTGTGGCCAGAAGGAAAATTTGGTTTCGAGTAACTCGTTTGAACAGGAAATACAAACGGAGAAAGCAGTACCTGGGGCCAGAAGCTGGCTAGAGGTGGGGCTCCCAGAAGAAAGACTTGGCAGGCGGAAAGTCTGGGGAGCGCTCACGCCTGGCAGGACCTGGCAGGTTCCTGACCTCAGTTCTTAGCTAGCTCTTCTCAGGCCACGTGGCCCTGGTCCCAGGACGACTGTGGTTTCCTCCCCCGTGTTCCCCTCCAGAGCCTCTGCTCCGGCTTGCTCCAGCTGCTATCCGCGTTCTGTGACCCCATACTTCATCCTGTGCGTGTTAGTCCATCTATCCAAAGTCTGCCCATTGACCCCAGGCCTGGCTCAGACCCGTTTCTGTGAAATCTAATACTGACAGAATGAGTACTCGCCCCGCAAGTCTCGTATCCTTGTATCTTGGCCTCATGTCACCAAGATCCCTGCACCTCCCAGGAGAGGACTAGAACCTCCACATGGTCTTCAAGGAACCTTCACATGGTCTTCCCCTGCATTGCAGGGCAGATTCCTTCAAGGAACAGGAACTTTAAAAAAATATATATTTATTTACTTGTCTGCATCAGGTCTTAATTGTGTCATGGGGATCATTTGTTGCGACTCTCGAGATGTGGTGAGTGGGCTCAGTAGTTAGAGCACAGGGGCTTAGTTGCTCCACGGCATGAGGGGTCTTAGTTTCCCAAACAGGGATGGAACTAACTTTCCCTGCATTGCAGGGCAGATTCTTAACCACTGGACCCCCAGGGAAGCCCCAAGGAACAGAAAATTCATGGTGGGGCCTAAGTCAGGGCCTGTCATGCTGCTTCCTCAGTTGGGTTTACAGCCGACACAAAGGTACACTTTGACTGTACATCAGAAACACCTGGGGAGCTTTGACTAATGCTGACACCTGAACCCACCGTGGACCAACTGAAACCAGATCTCTGTGGGGCCACTGCATCGTTTCAAAAGCTCTTGGGTTATTTTGAGGCACAGGGAATAATCTGGCATTCAAGGCTCCACAGCACCTGGCCCCAACCTAACCTTCCCTCCTGATCCCCCTCTTCACCCCATCCCAGATTGAGAACGATTGTAATAGACTGTCCCTCACCCTTAGCCATGGAAGGGCAATTAGAGAAGAAAACCACTTCCCCTGCATTCTAAGACTATGAGAGTTCTGTGTCTGGTAGCTTCTGTTGCTCTTGCCTGCTCTCTACTCCTTTTAGAATGGGAAAAATAATCCAAGACTCCATGAAGGCTTAAGCTAGCCCAAAGCCCAGGGACAACTGCCAGGGACGCAAATATCTAAGTAGCCACTCCTCCGTACCATGTCCTTGACAGGCATCACTAATCGATCATGGCATGGTTTCCCTCTGAATCAGAAGTGTCCCCACAGTGCTTCACCACCCTGTACTCCAGGCAGCTCCCGTGAATTGGATCTGGCATCCCAGTTGAAACCTATTTGTTATCCTTGGAAAGAGATTTATAGAGTAAAAGAGAAGCAGTGTTAGTAAATATTATGTCTTGAGCTTTTTAGATTATACCAAGGAGGTCAACCGTTGTCTTCTGTTAAATATCCTTTGAGGTTCTCAGGGCCTAACCTGAAATGATAAAGGCAGTTTAGAGTTTCTTTGAAGTGAGTTAATCTATTCATTTTTTAAAATACACTGCATATGGTTTCTCATGGGCTCTCTTGGGTGGCCTAGGGTGAAGAAGGCTGAGTAGAGAGAGCAGGATATCAGATAAGGATGTACTTTCAAACAAAATTGACAACATTGTCAAACATTGTCAATTTCCTGACCACTTGAGCATGTTCTGGAAACAGGCCAAATTCTTTCTTCTCTGGATGTATTGGATTCCTCATGGACTTTCTTCTTCAAAGAAAGAAAAAAGTCTGCCAACTATTAAACTTAGAACCACTTTTCAAACTATATTCCAAATGCCTTTGTGTGTATGTCTCACCCTGGTGTTCAAGGCCTCATAGCACCTGGGGCTTCCTAACCTTCCCTCCTGATCTCCCTCTTCACTTCATCCCAGGTTCTGACTCTCTCTCCTGAATGTTCTCCATGCATTTATCTGCACCTGAAATGTCCTGGCTTCCATTTCTTTCTGAGAATGTCTTGCTATATATTAAGCCACACACAAATAACATCTCCTGCATGAGGCTCCCATCTTACTTCCTGCCTCTCTCTTCGTGTTCTTCCATTTTGCTCTGCTTGTCTTTTCAAGCACTATCCAGGCGCTATCCCAGAGAGCAGTTTTAGGATTCTGATTTTACTTAGTCTTAGCAGCATTTCTATTTCTTTGATTTCACTGTCTTTCTTTTTGGCTTAGCTGCTCCCCAGAATGTGGGATCTTAGTTCTCTGCCTTGCAAGGCAGATTCTTAACCACTGAACCACCAGAGAAGTCCCATCTATATTTTATTTATGAGAAAATTGGTAACTTTGTAGTTCAGTGATTTGACAGAGGTAGTAGAATTAGTAAGTGACAAAGCTGGGAGCAGGCACACCCCTTCCCCCTGCCATCTCCTGGGCCTTCCCAGGTTCTGATTTTTATTCTGTCCTCTTTTGTCTCCAAGACAGAATCTCCCCTTGTTTGTCTTGTACATAGGATTTGGAGTCAGATAATACAGGTACGATGGGTAAAGAATCCTCCTGCAATTCAGGAGACATAACTGCAAACCCTGGGGTAGGAAGATCCCCTGGAGGAGGAAATGGCAACCCACTCCAGTATTCTTGCCTGAAAAGTCCCATGGACAGAGGAGCCTGGTGGGCTACAGTACGAAGGGTTGCAAAAAGTCAAACACAATTGAGCAACTAAACACACACCATACAATATTGGTTCAAGGTCCATATCACCTATGTAGCTACTACGTTGTTTTAGCAGTAGGGTTAATCTCTTTGGTCTTGTGTTTCCTTCTGTCATCTAGGATTAACATATACCCACCCTACCTAGTTCACAGAGGAGAGCTCCTCTCTCCATGGACTGTGAGCTTCCTAGGCTGAGACCTCCTCATACTCACCTTTGTGCCTCCACAGCACTTGGTGGGCACACATACCCTCAATAAATCCTTGTCATTCAATTACATGAGATTAAATGAGATGAGTCAGTAGGTTAGGGGAAAAAAAATCCAAACACTTCGTTTTGGGGTCCAGAATTGATTGTTCCCAGCAGCATCCCTGGAGAGGGTTTTGATCACATTTGCTTGTAACTTGTTTGCTATTTGCTTTGTTTAGCAAATTCCTTCACAGAGAGACAAGGAAGGAGCCTGGGAAGGCAGGGGAAGGGTGTGGGAAGATGCTGGAATCCGAGAGGGAGCTCAGATTGTTGGTTGAACATATTGCTGTCTGTGTGGAAAATGTTCGCAGCAGTTACAACTTTGGATGAATATGCATTAGCGGCGGTGCTGCAATTTGCCGGCGTGTGCCACGCTACACTCGGAGACTTGGCAAGACGGGTAATTATCTCCACATTATGTGCCTTGTCTCTTTCTCTTCTTAATTAAGTAACTAATCTGGTGGAGGAGAGCTCTGTTTGTGTTTGTTTGGCAGGTGCAGCCTCGTGACAGTTGTCTGGAGAAGTTTCTTGGAAATTTATGAGACTTTTCAAAAAACAAACTGCTCGGAGCTGAGCCGACTGCTGGAGCCTGGGAGGCTCAGAGTCAGGCTCTGCTGGAGCACAAGGCAGTGTGGCAGTTGTTGCTTCTCCTAGACAGTGGGGCTCCTGCTGTGGGGCCCATCAGGCGCTCTGAGATTCCAGGGGGTGGGCAGTGGGGTGCTCCAAAGGGCAAGGGAGGGAAGTCAGGGGCCAGAATTAGAACACCAGTGTCTTCTCCCGTCTACCTTGTTTCCCTCTGGATTTCTCTCTTTGATTTCCCTCTCAGCTCTTCCAAGCTCTCTGTAAAGGAACTGATTAAATGAGTTAAGTGCCAACCACTTTTTGAAGACCGACCATATGGCTTGTGGACAAATCTTTTGACATAAAGGTGCTTGGGTGGGCTGGATGGGACCCAGGGTGAACCTCCTGTGTCCCTGGCCGATGACCCAGGCCAGTGACCCAGATGTTGAGCTGCCTACTGCTGCAGCCTAATGACAGGCCAAGTGCACAGACCACTACTCTGATGCCTTTTCCAGGCTGTCCAGAAACCAAAGCAGACTGGCCCAAGAGAGTGAGGGATAGTGCAGCTCTTTTGAAGTTCATGGGTTGATTGCAAGAGGGGGTTGGAGGTGGCCATGCCAGAGGTAGTAGGACATTGAGGTTCCAGAAAGAACAAATGGGGGAGCTCTCAAGGAATTGCTAGTGGCTACACTGAATTTTACAGGCACACCTGAATAGGTTACAGTGTTGTCAGTTATGAGGAGAGGCCGCTGAACAACACAGGTGTGCCACACAGATGTAGGGAGGGCTGTTCTTCTTGCTTTGACCTTAAGCTTTGTTTTCTTATTTGAGATGGTAGGTTTGTCTTGCGTGTATTTATGTACCTTCCCAACACACACACATGTGCGTGTGCGTGCACACACACACACACACACACTCCAATTCAGTGAAATAAGCTGTCAGACTCCCCTCATGAGTAGTCCATTCCAGGAGGCACTGTGGTACTGTGGGGATAAAATTCTGAGATAACCCCCTGGACAGGTGGCACAGTGGTAAAGAATCTGCCTGCAATGCCGGAGATGTAAGAGACATGGGTTCAGTCCCTGAGTTAGGAAGATCCCCTGGAGGAGGAAATGGCAACTCGCTCCAGTATTCTTCCCTGGAAAATTCCATGAGCAGAGGAGTCCATGGGATCACCAAGAGTTAGAATGACTGAGCATGTGCAGGTAGTGTGACATGGCTACATGGCCACTGGACACATGTGCGTGTGTGTGTGCTAAGTCACTTCAGTCATGTCGACTCTTTGTGACCCTATGGGCCGTCACCCACCAGGCTCCTCTGTCCATGGGGTTCTCCAGGCAAGACTACTGGAGTAGGTTGCCATACCCTCCTCCAGGGGATCTTCCCAATCCCCTGGGATTGAACCTGAGTCTCTTAAGTCTCCTGCATTGGTAGGTATGTTCTTTACCTCTAGCAGCACCTAGGAAGCCCAGGACTCATAACTCCTCCCAATCAGCCTCTAATTTTAGTACTGCTGTGAAGGGGTTTTGCAGATATAATTAAGATCTCTAATCAGTTGGCCTTAAAACAGAGGTAATTGGGTGGGGTGACCTAATCGCAGGGCCCTTTAAAAGTAGAGAGGTTTCCTCCAGCTGGTTGCAGAAAAGAAAGTCAGAAATTTGAAGCATGGAAAGGATTCAACACACCATTTACAGCTTAAAAATGGAGGGGCCACATAGCAAGAAATTGGGATGAGATTTAGAAGCTGAGAGCAGCTCTCCTGTGACAGCCAGACAGAAAGCAGTATCCTCAGTCCTACAACCACAAGCAATTGAATTCTGCCAACAAGAATGGGCTTGAAAGTAGACTTTTCCTCAGCACCTCTAGATGAGAACTCAGCCTGACCAATACCTGATTGTGGCTGTGTCACAGAGCAGAGAACTCAGTCATGCTGTGCCAGACTTCTGACCTACAGAACCCTGAGCTAATATATGCATGCATTTGGAAGTTATTAGTACTGTGTTTGTACTAATTTGTTATGCAGCAATGGAAAACTGATGTAAGTATTAAGTCTCCTAACTGGTCTAGGAGAAAAACTGCATAGAGACACTACCATTACTTTCACAGTCTAGGCGTGTGGGGATTCAGACCTTAGTCTAGGTTTTTGCCACTGACTTGCTTAATGATGATCTCAAGAAAAACATGTACCATCTCTGGGCCTCCATTTCCTCTGCTGTAAAAGTTGCACTGGGACTCCATGCTCCTTAAGGTCTCTCATAGAATGCTCATTCTCTCTGTGATTATAGCCACCGACACAAAAACGCATGGGGATGACCACCACGGAGCTGTAGGTTCCTTTGGATGAGATCTCTAGCTTCAAGGTCAGAGCCATCCTTCCATGAGATTGTTTCTGTTTTGCCATATTCTGCTCAAACACTGTTTATGGACCTCCATAGCATTTTCAAAAGCAGAGACATTACTTTAACAACTAAGGTCCGTCTAGTCAAGGCTATGGTTTTTCCTGTGGTCATGTATGGATGTGAGAGCTGGACTGTGAAGAAGGCTGATCGCCAAAGAATTGATGCTTTTGAACTGTGGTGTTGGAGAAGACTCTTGAGAGTCCCTTGGACTGCAAGGAGATCCAACCAGTCCATTCTGAAGGAGATCAACCCTGGGATTTCTCTGGAAGGAATGATGCTGAAGCTGAAACTCCAGTACTTTGGCCACCTCATGCGAAGAGTTGACTCATTGGAAAAGACTCTGATGCTGGGAGGGATTGGGGGCAGGAGAGAAGGGGACGACCGAGGATGAGATAGCTGGATGGCATCACCGACTCGATGGATGTGGGTCTGAGTGGACTCCGAGAGATGGTGATGAACAGGGAGGCCTGGCGTGCTGCGATTCATGGGGTCGCAAAGAGTCGGACACGACTGAGCAACTGAACTGAACTGAACTGCTTGTAGGAAAAAGAAGACTCTGCTATTCAGCGTCTAGATAGTTTGGGCCCAGCCTAACCTCTGACCCTGGTCCCACTGCTCCCTCTGCCCTCTGACTCTTCTCCAATACTGCACACACTGCCCACCACTGTCGGTACCTGCATTCATTTTTCTCTCTTCTAATTTCTCTGTTCTCTATCTGTGTTAACAAAAAAATTAAGCAAATAGACTTCAAATAGACTTCCCATTTTCCAAGAGTTAGCTTTAGACCTAACTGCTCCAGGTAACTTTCTTGGCATTTCTGCATGAATCATCTTCTCTTTTGATGGTAATGATAAGAAATTCATCTTAAACTAGCTTGAGAAGAAAAAAGTGGATACTAGTGATTCATGTCACTCTGAAATCTAAGGTTAACTTTAGACACAGATGGATCCAGGAAACAATTTGTGTATTTGGAACTTTGCCTCTCCCTATCCATCTCTTTTCTTTGTTTCCTTCTGTACGTCAGGGTTCTTCCTCATATGGGATTAAAAAAAAAAAGAAAAAAGTATGCACTCTCCCCAGCTTGGTTCTTTATGGCTTGAAATCTAAAAGCAAAATGCATCCTCCTCCCAACCCTACCCTTCTCAGCATCTTTGTATGAAAGAACAGAGAAGACTGATTGGTCCTCTATGGATCAGTATCCATCCCGGACCAATCACTGTGTTCATATCAAGAGGTATTTCTCTGACTGGTAAGAAGGGTATTCATCCTGTACCAATCACTGCATTCAGGTTGATAGACACTTCTCCGATTGGTCAGAGGAGCATCTGTCTAAGCCTTGGTTGGAGCAGGGGGGCTGTGACTGATAACCTCACCTTGACCATGTGGCCTGGGGGAGGTATAGTCCTTCAAGGAAAAGCAGGATGACTGGAGGAAGTGAGAAAGGGGAGTTGGTTAGAGAGAAACAAGAAATGCCCATCCTATCCTTGAATGGTTCTCTGGATTTTCACCAGCTTCCTATCTTTCCATTCATTTGGCTGTAATCACACTCTGCCTTATACAGGAGATGTGTATATGGCTGATCTGATTATTCACACAGTTAATACTTGCAGATAAAATATAACTAGTTTTTTTTCCCCCATACCTAACCAGATTCCCCCCCAATCTTGAACAGTGGGAAAAGAAAATTAACTAATTGTCTAATATGATTGAATATATTTGGCTTTGATCATTTTAAACAGTCTCATTAGGGACATTTTAACTCATGTGAATAAAAATACTTACCTGTTGCACTTGCTAAGATGGGGTCCAGGTGTATATATAGAGAGGGGCTTATAAAATCTTAAATCTGTGTGGAGGTGAGGGTTGAGTCCAAGTCCCTAGGAAGAATTTCCTCTGTGCTCCCTGCTGTGTCTGCCTGGGGGCATTCATTGCTAGAGCCAGTGGCAGGGGAAGACCTTGGCTTGGCCTTGGCCGGGTCCCAAGGACACCCTTGGCTGACTCAGTCTCTCTTTAACTCTCATGGGATGCAGTCCTGTTGGGGGAGGGGGAGGGACAGCCAGATTTGTGTCCAGCCCACTGGCCCTGTAGTCTAATACCTGCTGAGGGGTTCACCCCTCCCTACTGCAGTGGGCCATATAGTGTGTGTGGGGTGGGGGGCAGGGGACACTGAGGGCCTCCACTCTTCATAGCTTCTCCCTTTCTAACTCCAAATCTTTGCTGAACCTTAATGGCAAATAGGTCCCAGGATTTGTCCACTCATTAGGGGGATTCTGGGGCAGTTGGTTTGCTAACGGAGGCTAAAAAGGAATTTAGAAATCCTCTTTGAGACAATAGCTTGGCTTACAAAACTATTGCCTCAATGGATAATCCTATTTTGTGTGTCAATAACTGAAAATTGCCTCAATCTTTCTTTCTACATCCCTTTTGAAACAAAGGCTAATCTGCTTCCGGGCAGATGGTTCCCTGGGATAGACGGGAAGGTCAAGCAGACAAAAGAGGAAGTACATTAAAAATGAAAAGCATCAGCCAAACCACGTGTGTGTGTGCCACTTGGGTCCTCTGCCAAATTGTCTGCTCTCGAAGGCAGGAGCCTGGTGACACCCTTTAGCATGCACTGTCCCTCACTGGTGTCTGCTTGGCCACTTGAAGTGTTCCCTGGCTGGGGACAACTCTGTTCTGTGAACAAAATGTGTTTTACCTTATTTTGTAAAGTGCCTTATGCCATTAACCACATTAAATAAGTCCTTCAGCAGGGAGGTGGGGCTTCCCAGGTGGCGCTAGTTGTAAAGAATCTGCCTGCCAATACAGGGCATGCAAAAGATGCGGGTTTAATCCCCGGTTTGGAAAGATCCCCTGGAGAAGGAAATGGCAACCCACTCCAGTGTTCTTGCCTGGGAAATCCCAGGACAGGAGGAGCCTTGTGGCTGCAGTCCATGGGGTCACATGACTGAGCACAGCGTAGCATACAGCAGGCAGTTACTGGGTACCTGCTGTGTGCTAGGCGCTGTAAGAATACAAAGATGGATTGAAGCTGGGAGGTAAGCTGTTTGCTGAAACACCCACAATTCAACCACTGCAAATTGGAGGGACTAGTGGGTAATGGAATGGGTGTTAAAAATCCCCCGGGAGTTCCTATCTGCCTCCCATGCTGCCCTCCAGGTCACCCAGGTGGCGCTAGTTGTAAAGAATCTGCCTGCCAATACAGGGCATGCAAAAGATGCGGGTTTAATCCCCGGTTTGGAAAGATCCCCTGGAGAAGGAAATGGCAACCCACTCCAGTGTTCTTGCCTGGGAAATCCCAGGACAGGAGGAGCCTTGTAGCTGCAGTCCATGGGGTCACATGACTGAGCACAGCGTAGCATACAGCAGGCAGTTACTGGGTACCTGCTGTGTGCTAGGCGCTGTAAGAATACAAAGATGGATTGAAGCTGGGAGGTAAGCTGTTTGCTGAAACACCCACAATTCAACCACTGCAAATTGGAGGGACTAGTGGGTAATGGAATGGGTGTTAAAAATCCCCCGGGAGTTCCTATCTGCCTCCCATGCTGCCCTCCAGGTCCTTTCGGCTGTTGGAAAGTGTCTACAGATCCCCAGCACTCCATTTCTTTCATCCTCCCCTGTTGATGTCAAGCATGCAAAGACCTCTGTTTCTTAGAACATCCTTAATGTGCCATTTCTTGACCTGATCTATAAATATTGGTGCCCACAGTGCCAACTCCTTGACACTTGGTGGGGAGGCCACCCTGGCAGTGTGGTTCGGTTGAGCATCTGATTTATTTCTTGTGTTACAGACGAGTGAGAATTCTTAATGGAAGTACCTTCTCTAGTGACCCAGGAAATGTGGAGAGGGCAGAAGCTCGCTAAATCCTTTCCTCCTTGATTTTTTTTGGCCATAACTGGCCTGCACTTCATGGCCTACACTCAAAGACAAGCGTGTGTGGGGGTTGATTCTGGCTTTGAGAAGCTCACACAAGCTGAGTGTAAATTTCAGACCCACTGTAGCTAAAATAAGCAAATGAGACTGCAGTAATTTTAGGACAGCCAGTGGGCAATTGCAAAGGGGACTAGAAGGATGCTGTTTTGAAGACAAAGGAAGGGTGAAAGTTGGCCAAAGGGCTTTACCAGAGATGACAAAACTGCGGAGTGATTTGGCTCTGGAAATGTTCTCCAGTACTGTGGAATGGGAGGTTCACCAATCCTGGAGAATCAGCTTTAAACTCTAGGCCTGGATCTGCCACTGACTAGTTGTGTGAGCTTGAGAAGGTCACTATCCATCTCTGGCTTTCTCTTCCTTGTCAAAACAAAGTAATTGTTCTTAACAGTTTCCTAAATTCTTTCCCAATCCAGAAGGACTTGGTTTTATGTCCAGATGAGAAATCTTTGTCTTAACACATTTGTAGAGCTTCATGGGCTTTGAACTGGCTCTTTGTAATGGTCTCTTGGGGGTCTCCCAAGTGGCACTAATGGTAAAGAACACACCTACCAATGCAGGAAATGTAAGAGACAAGGGTTTGATCTGGGTCGGAAAGATACCCTGGAGGAGGAAATGGCAAGCCACTCCAGTATTCTTGCCTGAAGAATCCCATGGACAGAGAAGCCTAGTGGGCTACAGTTCATAGGGTTGCAAAGAATCAGACATGACTGAAGTGACTTAGCATGCATGCAATCATCTCTTGAAGTATTGTTTCATCAACCTTATGCCTATAGAGAGGAAAGGGCTGTTACTCAGGAGTGAGTGATGGGGTGACATAGGGCTCTGCCTGTTTCTGTGTCTAGTGAGCCTTTTAAAAGGCAATTTCTCGAGATGTGATTGGGTTAAAGCATTATGTTGGGGTAGGGCCAGGTAGCTGACCCATGCAAAGAAAAGAGGAGACTGGATTTTGCAACTAAATCATGTCCTTGCCTGCTGTTCACTAGCTGTGTGATGTTGGACCAACTTTTCTGAACTCAGCATCCTCATCCAATAAGGAAACTCTCTAGACTCCCTGCCAATACTCACAGGGTACCACACCACCTGGGAAAGACTAGAGATCTCTTCAAGAAAATTAGAGATACCAAGGGAACATTTCACGCAAAGATGGGTACAATAAAGGACAGAAATGGTGGGGACCTAACAGAAACAGAAGATATTAAGAAGAGGTGACAAGAATACACAGAACTATTCAGAAAAGAACTTCATGATCCAGATAACCACGATGATGTGATCACTCTCCTAGAGCCAGACATCCTGAAATGTGAAGTCAAATGGGCTCTAGGAAGCATCATTACAAACAAAGCTACCTGAGGTGATAAAATTCCAGTTGAGCTATTTCAAATCTTAAAAGATGATGCTGTGAAAGTGCTGCACTCAGTATGCCAGCAAATTTGGAAAACTCAGCAGTGGCCACAGAACTGGAAAAGGTCAGTTTTCATTACAATCCCAAAGAAAGGCAATGCCAAAGAATGCTCAGACTACCACACGATTGCACTCATCTCACACTCTAGCAAAGTAATGCTCAAAATTTTCTAAGGCAGGCTTCAACTACATGTGAACTGTGAACTTGCAGATGTTCAAGCTGGATTTAGAAAAGGCAGAGGAACCAGAGATCAAATTGCCAACCTCTGCTGGATCACTGAAGAAGCAAAAGAATTCCAGAAGAACATCTACTTCTATTTTATTGACTACGCCAAAGCCTTTGACTGTGTAGATCACAACAAACTGTGGAAAATTCTTCAAGAGATGGAACAATGAACCATCTTACCTTCCTCGTGAGAAATCTGTATGCAGGTCAAGAAGCAACAGTTAGAACCAGACATGGAGCAAGAGACTGGTTCCAAATCAGGAAAGGAGTACGTCAAGGCTATATATTTTCACCCTGCTTATTCAACTTACATTCAGAGTACATCATACGAAATGCTGGGCTGGATGAAACACAAGCTGGAATTAAGATAGCTGGGAGAAATATCAATAACCTCAGATATGTAGATGACACCACCCTTATGGCAGAAAGTGAAGAAAAACTAAAGAGCCTCTTGATGAAACTGAAAGAAGAGAGTGAAAAAATTGGCTTAAAACTCAACATTCAGAAAACAAAGATCATGGCATCTGGTCCCATCACTCCATGGCAAATAGATGGGGAAACAATGGAAGCAGTGAGAGACTATTTTCTTGGGCTCCAAAATCACTGCAGCTAGTGACTGCAGCTATGAAATTAAAAGATGCTTGGTCCCTGGAAGAAAAGCTATGACCAACCTAGACAGTATATTAAAAAGCAGAGACATTACTTTACTGAAGGTCCATCTAGTCAAAGCTATGGTTTTTCCAGTAGTCATGTATCGATGTGAGAGTTGGACTGCAAAGAAAGCTGAGGGCAGAAGAATTGATGCTTTTGAACTGTGGTATTGGAGAAGACTCTTGAGAGTCCCTTGGACTGCAAGGAGATCCAACCAGTCCATCCTAGAGGAAATCAGTCCTGACTATTCATTGGAAGGACTGATGCTGAAGCTCAAACTCCAATACCCTGGCCACCTGATGCGAAGAACTGACTCATTGGAAAAGAACCTGATGCTAGGAAAGATTAAAGGCAGGAGGAGAAGGGGAGGATAGAGGATGAGATGGTTGGATGGCATCACCGACTCGATGGACATGAGTTTGAGCGAGCTCCGAGAGTTGGTGATGGACAGGGAGGCCTAGCGCTGCAGTCCATGGGGTCACAAGGAGTTGGACATGACTGAGCGACTGAACTGAACTGAACCAGGCCACGATGGTGTGTGACAGTGCCTCCCTCTTTCTTTTTCTTAATAAAGGAACTAGAGAGAGAGAGAGAGGAAGAGATTTCTTTTTTGTTGTTGTTGGCCGTAGCACATGGTGTGTGGGATCTTAGTTCCTCAACCAGGGATTGAACCCACACCCCTGCAATGGAAGTGCTGGATCTTAACCACTGGGGAGTCCCCAGTGCCTCCCTCTTTAACACAAAGACTAAAGCCTCAAACTCTCCAGGGATTGAGAGGATCAAAGACTTCTGAGGGAGACTCAACATCTCCTCCCTGGGCTGCCGAAATCAAAGTGAATCCTGCAGAGAGGGAAAACTTAGTGAAAACAGCTGGGAGATTGTGAGCACAGCCACCCTTTCCCATAGGGAGTCTTCCCTAGGGGGCTTTAGCTTTGCTTTAATGAGGGCTGCTGTTCCTTTTAGAAATCCACTGGTCCGTCACCTATGAGGTCTGAGAAGGGGATGGACTTCAGCACGGTGTACAGAGAGTCAGAATGACAACTTCATCACATACCACGAACTGCTATTCATTTAGCATTTACAAAGTGTCAGCTTGGGCATCGGGAATACTTCCCACATGGCAGGTGGTGGGTTGGTTTTCATTCTTTGGGGTGCCTGATCCCAGATTCCTCTGGGGAAGTCTTGGTGGAAGGCACAGTCGCTTTTTTAGGAAAGCAAAAAGGGCAAGGTGCTGCCTCCCTAGTCATCCTGGAATATTTGAGGTTAGATGTGTGGCCAGGATCTCATCGGTCAGCTGTTCCTGTCTGGACTCTGAATAATGAGCAAATTATCAAAGACAAAGGGACCATTTGAATGGACTTATGACAGTCCAGCGGCCATGGCTGTGGGGCAAGTACCCTAGGCAGTCTGTCCTTGCAAAGAGCTGACGGTGCCTTCCGCACTTCGGTCATCTGCATCTACCTTAGTATTTTCTCCCACTTCCAAGTCTTATTCTTCAGATTCCTGTGAACTTGGAGGGTCCTTTCTGCTTGTGGTAACCAAAGCTGGTGTCTGTTGCTGGCAGTTCAGATTCCAGGCTGAAACCCTGCCCGTATCCTGTAATTCCTGTAACAACCCTCTGGGGAACTCTATCAATCTATACTTTTTGGTGTCATTGAAGATCTTTGTCTTCATCTTGCTCCAAGCACTGTGATGATTGATTCTGAGTAGCTTTTTTATCGACTTGGCGCTGGAACTCTCACTTCCTACCCTGGGCCTTCTGTGATGCTAAAGCATGAGGTGTCCAGGAAGCCAGTGTGCAGGAGGGCGGCCATGGCCTTGACCAGTGAGGAGTAGAAGCCAGGGGAGGAAGGTTCTCTCTGTCCCTCCCCTGGGCAGCAGTTGTACCACATATTTCATAAGGCGGCTCAGAAGGCCACCCAGCAGTGGCTGACAATAATATGGGACTATACAGGATTATATGGGATTCCAGGCTCCGCAGGTGGCACTAGTGGTAAAGAATTCGCCTGCCAATGCAGGAAACATGGCATGGGTTTGATCCGTGGGTTGGGAAGATTCCCTAGAGAAGGGCATGGCAACCCACTCCAGTATTCTTGCCTGGAGAATCCATGGACAGAGGAGCCTGGCGGGCTGCGGTCCATGGGGTTGCACAGTATTGGAAACGACTGAAGAGACTTAGCACAGTATGCATGATATAGGATTCCAGCTTGTTTCACTGGCTGGTCCTTCTTTTCAGTTCCTTCATTCGTTGCAAAGTCAATGACCTATGGGTCAGCCTGCTTCCTGGGATCTGCTTCTGGGGGCACTGAGGCTCAGAACTGAGATGTAGAGATATTATACTCAGATGTGGAGCTTATACTCAGCTCACCCAGAGCATAGAGCCAGGGGTTGAACATGAGACACTTTGACTCTGCAAACTTTGACTTTTTCCTTTCCTTAGCACTTAGTATTAATGTCAGGTCGGGAGTATGTCAGGCTGACCCATTTGAGCTGGTGCCCTGGGATGGGTGGGGAGGAGGACTCTGCTTGGCCCAGGGAAGAGGGTGGTTCTGGAATCCTTGCTGTGAGGCTACCAGCTTCACACTGAAGTCTCTCTTCTGGTTATTTCTGGACATGTCTTCCTGCCTAAGAAAGTTTATTTTCTGTTTTGCTCTTGGGCTTTTTTTTTTTTCCCTCGGTTTTTCTTTGCACCTGACCCTGCTTTAGGAGCTACTTACTAGAATGTAAGGCAACAGACCCAGCATTCTCAAGCCCACCACCAACTTGCTGCTTGACCATAGAACAAGGTACCTCCTCTAACCCATTTGGCCATTTGAGTGGTTCCCAAGTGCTCATCTGGGTTGAGCCTGCGAGGGTGGGGTGAGGGAGTGAGACTCATTAAAAATACAGGTTCCCCAGTTCCACCTCCTGGGATTCTGATCCAGCATACCAAGGGCATGCTGGACTTCTGATGCTTTTAACTCATTTCTCACTTAAAAAAAAAATCATTCATTCATTTGGCTGTATCTGGTCTTGGTTGCAGCATTCGGGCTCTTCGCTGTGGCACACGGGCCTCTCTCTAGTTGTGGGACATGCAGTCCAGAGCACCGGGCTCAGTAGTTGCAGCTCTGGGGCTTAGTTGCTCAGTGGCATGCGGGATCTTAGTTCCCTGACCAGGGAGCAAACTTCCTGCATTGGAAGGCAGATTCTTAACCACTGGACCATCAGGGGGGTCCCATGTTTCTCAGATTTTAACAAGCTTCTCTCCTTCTCTATCTTGATCTCTCTTTCTCAATAACTTGATTTGGGAATCATAGGGACTCCTAAGAGGCAATTCCACTCCCAGTATCTCCCCTAGAAACTGTAACAGCCCCACACCTTCCACCTTTCAGAGCAGGTGCTATCTCTATGTTGCCTAAAGAATTCCCTGGGCAGAGGAGCCTGGCAGGCTGCAGTCCATAGGGTCACACAGAGTCGGGCACTGCTGAAGGGACTAAGCAGCAGCAGCAACCATCTCTAAAGAGGCCACTCTTAAAACACCAGTGAGGCACTCCAGAGGCTGACGTGTCATCACTTGAGCAGCCATAACATCACGCAGATTGCTTTCCTGTATCAGGGAGCAAATCGCCTTCAGAGATCAGGGTCTAAGGATGTCAGTGCTAAGGAACCCCAGTGCTGGGGTGTTCTCTGAACCATGAGGGACCATCCCATGAGTACTGAAGACCAGAGTCTGGGTGCTGAAAGGGAGAGGCCAGCATGAAGAGAGGGGAAGGTGGCTCGTGACAAGGTTGACTTGCCTCACACTGACCCAGGCTGGGCTGGGATCCAGGAGGATATCAAAGAGGAAGTAGAGGAGGCTGATGCTGAAAACTCAGCTTCTCTGGATACTGGTGCCTAGTCAAATCTCAGAGACAGAATTTCGAGTAAAGCAGAAAAGGAGAGCTTTATTGCTTTGCCAGGCAGATGGGGCCACAGTGGACTGATGCTCTCAAAACCATGTGTCCCCATTTGGGGAAGACAGTGAGAGTTTTTATAGTAACTGTTCAAACAGAGCATGATCAGCCCATGGACATTCTTCTGATGGGTTGTTGGTGAGGTAAGTATTAGTCAGCATCATCAAACTTCAGGTCCAACTGGTCTGGCGTCATGCTTGTGGTCAACATATCATTGTTAATCATTTCTCCCTTCTGGAGGGGGTTTCAGTATCTGCAAAATAGCTCAAAGATATGGTCATATATTCCTTGACGGGAAGCCAGGACCTTGCCCCAAGGGTGCTCTTGATTGTTTCTCCCTGGTCTTATGTCCTCTCCCTTTCCTGATTAACAACTGCTTGAATCTGCCCATTGGAACCCAGAGAAGGTCATGGAGGCTGAAAGAAGGCTGTTTCCCTTAATCAAAGAAATGGGGGACACCAAGGTCTTGTGCCCAGGAGCCCCACAGGGCCTGCTGGGTATCCAGGCTGAGGTCTGTCATAGACTACCTCTGGGTTCAAACTCTGGCATCAGCAGTGTGTGACCTTGGGCAAGCTGCCATGCTTCCCCTTCTTTGGGGACACCTCTGTGTCTCTGTCTCCCTCACCCAGCCATGCACTGGAGTGGGTTCCCCACAGGCATGGCTGTTCTGTGTGCTCTTACCCCCCTAGCTGATCGGATCAGGTGGTCACCATCCAAACAGATTTCAGCTTCTGTCACCTTGCACTTGTAATTTGGCCTCAGAGACAAAGTCTCTAGGTGGCTGGAAATACTGTGTGTCCCTGGGTATTGCTGGCAGGCAGCTGTGATCTATGCAGCCACTGTAGGCAGAGAGAGCTGGTTTGCAGAGAGCATGAAGTAGAGACTCAGGGAGAAGCAGAAAAATGGTGAAAGGCAGAGTACTGAGGGCTGCCAGACTATAGCCCAAGGTTTTTCTGAAGCAGCATCTTGTCTGTGGGGTCTGCGGGGGAGGGCACTCTGTATTTTTATATAAAACAAATGAACAAATAACTCAACTTTTTTTTTTTTTGCCTAGACTTGTCTAATTTCTGTTGCTTGCCATCCAGGCATTCCACCTAGCTGTCTGTTACACTGAATGCACGTTGAGAGCAGGCACGGCAGTAGACAGCCCATACTGAGTGGACAGCATACGTGAGATCTACTTACAGCGATAGGCTCTGTGGTCCTGGCTGAAACTTTGCAGCAGATGTCACCCACCCACGCCCCACTTGAAACCATGCAGCTCAGATTGGGACATGAATCTGTGGTCTTTGAACTGAGATCAGACACCCAGTTTCAGGACTTAATGAAACTCAGGTTCTTGATGTCTCATCGCAGAAAGAATTCATTGAGAGAAAAAGAGATAGGTAAGAAGTGGATTTGTTTAGAGGAAAATGCACTCCACAGACAGAATATGGGCTATCTCAGAAGGTGAGAGTGGCTTTGAAACACCACATGGTTAGTTTCAATGGACTGGATAATGTCAGAGGCTAATGAATGGGAGGGTTATTCCAACTGTATCAGGGACGGGGCAGAGATTTCCAGGAAATGGGCCATCGCCCACATTTTAGTCTTTGATGGTCGGCCTTGGAACTTTCATGGCACTGGTGGGTGTGTAACTGAGCTTGCTGCAGTGTTACAATGAGTGTATGATGAGGCTCAATGTCCACTGGAAGTTGAATCTTCTACCATCTTGAACCTAGTTGGTTCTAATCAGTTTTCATCATATCCTACGGCTATGCATTCTGTTAAAGGCTATGCCCTGCCCCCTTCCCTCCTGTTTCAGAGCCACTCTTCCCAAAGCAACTTTTTCAAAGCATTTCATACAAGCTTTACCTTGAAAAATGAAAATGGCCCTTCCCTTTCTTCATCCATTTGTCAGCTTGCCTAGGAAATTTCACAGGGTCCAAACTACACATATCAGTGCTTCTCAAACACTTCCTGAGATAAATGTTAAAATGTAGATCCTGATGCAACAGGTTGGGGCTCCCACATAAGGGCCACACTTGGACTAACAAGGATTTAGATTCCCTATGCTAGGAGTTACAAACCAGTGGCAAATTAGAACCCCTGAATCAGCCAGTATGGTTGAAATCAAGTAACGACTCTAAGTAGGGGCAAGAAACTCACTAGTTTTAATTAATGAAAAAAAAAACTAAATAGATCATTCTTGCTAGGAAATTCCATTTTATTCTTTCCCACAGTGTATTGGGAATAGTTGGCCTACTCTCCAGGAAAGAAGGAACAGATAAGCAAATGCTATAATTAGCATATCAGTGATTGATAATTAAAAGAGATTTCATAGCTCAGATGGTAAAAAATTTGCCTTCAATGCAGGAGACCTGAGTTCAGTCCTTGTCAGGAAGATCCCCTGGAGAAGGGAATGGCCACCCACTGCAGTATTCTTGCCTGGAAAATCCCATGGACAGAGGAGCCTGGTGGGCTACAGTCCATGGAGTCACAAAGAGTCAGACATGACTGAGCAACTAATACTTGACACTTCTAGAGAGTTATTCATTGGAAGGACCGGTGCTGAAGCTGAAACTCCAATACTCTGGCCACCTGACGTGAAGAACCAACTGGTTGGAAAAGACCCTGAGGATGGGAAATATTGAGAGAAGGAGGAGAAGGCGGAGACAGAGGATGAGATGGTTGAGTTTGCGCAAACTCCAGGAGATAGTGAAGGACAGGGAAGCCTGGCATGCTGCAGTCCACGGGGACGCAATGAGTTGGACACGACTTAGCGACTAAATGACAACAAAAGAGTTGGAGGATTTTTGAACAGTGTTTTCTCTTCCTCTCAGATCCACCTTCTTTTGACTCACTTATATTTATCATGTGAGCAGAGCCTCTTTGACAAAACAGAGCGACATGAAGCTTCCACATATCCCTAACACAAGGTTCACAAGCCCTATTAGCAATACCAACATCCCTACCGAAGACATTGCTTTTGTTTTATTTTTCCCTTTCAAGAAACTGACATCTTAGAGCCTCATATCCATCTTAGTTTAAACAAATGTTTTGATTACATCCAAATGAGAGCCCAACAAAAGCTGTTGGGACTGAACTGAAGCATTCGCTATTAGTTTTAGACAATTTGTTCTAATATTGTCTGGAATCATTCGTTTATACACCCATACAGACTTGATTACTTTACTTGTTCCATTAATCTTTATTTGTTTAATCATCTGTTTAATCTGTTTAATCATTGGTTTAAGTGGAAAGATTACATGAAGATGTTTAGCGTTGGCTCGTAGAGGCATTCTGACATGGAGCCCAGCATTCCTTTTCGACTATTTATGACGTTCTTTTATGGGGTTTCATGAGCTACTTTAAAGCCTGTAGGATGCTTCAGGGAATTCAATAATTTAGTAGTTCTTCACCACTGAACATGATATATTTTTTTAAAACGTTATTTAAGTAGGCAGTATTTGTGGAATAATTTGACTTCCACTCTGGGCTTCTGGGTCCTCCTCTCCCAACCAAATGCAATATTTAAGTTGGCATAGAGACCATTCTTAAAGAAATTAGGGAAGGTCTGGGAGACTGGGTGTGTTCCCAAAGTTGAGGGAATGATTTCTGTTTTTAGATTTATTTGCTGTAAGTTAGTTCTTGCTTGCAAGTGTACAGCAGTTCCCGAGATCTGATATCATACTGTAGTTGTCAGGGATGGTTGGCCCCGCCCTCTCCCTCTATGTTGGGGGTGTCTATCAGATGTGGAGGCGCTACCTCCTACTGGAACACCCTATGTGAGTGTTGTCAAAATGAATGGTTTTCTTTGAATTGGATCCATTTAAAAAAACAACCACCACTCCCTATGGGAACAGCATTTTTTTAGATTTAAAAAAGTTATATTGGAATATAGTTAATTTACAAGGTTGCGTTTGTTAGTTTCAGGTGTACATCAAAGTGAATCAGTTACACATAACCACATATCCACTTTTTTATATATTTTTTTAAATTAATTTTTTTGGAGTATAGTTGCTTTATAGCGCTGTGTTAGTTCCTACTGTACAGCAAAGTGAATCAGTTATAGATATACATTTAGCTCCTCTTTTCTGGATTTCCTTCCCACTTAGATCACCACAGAGCACTGAATAGAGTTCCCTGTGCGATATAGCAGGTTCTTATTAGTTATCTATTTTATGCATGCATACGTGCTCAGTCGATTCAGTCGTGTCTCTTTGAGATCCTGTGGACCATAGCCCACCAGGCTCCTATTTCCATGGGATTTTCCCAGCAAGAATACTGGAATGGGTTTCCATTTCCTCCTCCAAGGGATCTTCCCAACCCAGGGACTGAATCCAAGTCTCCTGGGTCTCCTGCATTGCAGGTGGATTCTTTACCACTTGAGCCACTGGGGAAGCCCTATCTATTTTATACATAGAATCAATGCTGTATACACAGTGACAGTTTTTTGTTATACACCAGTCTGGCTTGAGGATGGGAGGTGAGCATGATGGGCAAGCTTTGTGCATTGGGATCAGCACAATAGGTGTTACTTCAACAAGAGTCAGTGAACATCTCTGGTAAGGGGGACTCTCCGGGCAGGAATGATCGCACTGCAGACAGTGTTACAGGCACAGCTTGTCTGCTTCTGGAAATAGAGACCCTTGCTCTCGGAGGAGAGGACTGCCCACCTCCAGACCTTGCCCTCCAGCCCATCCTCCCCAAATGCTGCCATCTTCCTAGACCCAGCTTATGTTTCACCTCCTTTCTTGGGCCCCAAAGCCATGCACAGAGCAAGTGGGAGCAGAATGAGATTGGAAGTTGCTTTTATAAAATTCTGTTGGAAAAGAACACCTTACCCCATCCCATGATGTTCTGAACTTTGGGTCCCTTGTGATAAGAAGCCAATAGGAGAATAAAAATGATGCTACTCTGTGCTGCTATTGCCAACTTAATTAAGTACATCATTTCATGCTTTCCAAGTACGTTGATTTTATGCCCCTCAAACCTTGCTGGAGTATAGCTGGGTTGTTAGCCTGATCATTTGTACCATTGAACAGAATGAATCTCGTGGGATCTCCAGCTCTCACCCAGGATCCCCTCAGATATGATTCTTGGGAAAGCGTGCGCGTGTGTGTGTGTGTGTGTGTGTGTG
>SJYT01018619.1:116369-146321 GCA_006410635.1 Cephalophus harveyi
GCGTGTGTGTGTGTGTGTGTGTGTGTGTGCGTGTGTGCGCACATGTGCGTTAGTTGCTCAGTCATGTCCGACTCTTTGAGACCCCATGGACTATAGCCTGCCAGGCTCCTCTGTCCATGGAATTCTCCAGGCAAGAATACTGGAGTGGGTAACCATTCCCTTCTCCAGGGGATCTTCCTGATCCAGGGATTGAACCTGGGTTTCCTGCATTGCAGGCAGATTCTTTACTGTCTGAGCCACCGGCATGGCACCCAACATACCTGAACACATCTGGGTTCACATCTTCTCTCTCACAGGGCATGTGACCTTCAGCAACTTCTTTAACACGCAGAGCCCAGTTTCTGATCATAACAATGAGGACAGTAATGGTCTCTACCTCACAGGGGGTTGTGAGCGCAGAATGACAAAACAAGGGTCAGTGACTGGCCAGTGTGGCCTGGTGCCTGGAGAGAGCGGGCACCAGGGTCTGCTGTGGTGTGGGAACCCCCACAGGGGCCTCTTGTGTGTGCAGGGGTCTTTGGAAGGGAAAGCAGGTTGCCAGAGGGGACAGACTCCAAGAGAGGAGAAGGCCCTTGTCCTCTGGGTCTTTCTCTCTGCTCCGGCGTCATCTGGAGAGTTGGAGCTGTGCTGGTTGTTTTCTCCAGCTGAATCAGTGCCAGCTCCCAGTGCAAGTGCCTTGTTCCTTCTCTGAGGGATGCCTTCCTCTGGAGTTCCTCTGTTGAACCTACAGCCTGAAGCTCCTCTTTGATTGGCCTTAAGCGTCCTAGACCCTGGGACCCCCCTACATACACTTCTGAAGGAATCGCTTCTTTAAATAAAATCCTGGATGGTATTTGAAAGAGATGTTTTCATTAAAAGTTTTCCTCCTGGGCCTCCAGATTTCAGTGTCTGTAAACCACCAGTGCCCGAAATGACTTACTCTTGCCTTTGTGGGGGAACTTCCTTGATGCTCCCTTTCATCCTCTTCTCTTTGCATTCCCGGAAGAGCTCCCCAAGAAGATTCAGATGAGCCTGGGGGAAGCTGGCAGCCAGTCTAGCTCAGGACACGATTCCCAATGGGGCATCTTCAATCTATTGTGGACATCATGCAGGGTGTTATTACTAGAGCTGCCTGGTTAACTCATAGCTCTTTGACTGAGGACAGGCCTTCAGCTCTCTGAAGGATTTGCCCTCTCTTCCACTGCTTTGGGCTTAGTGCTCAGGGAGAAGTGTGAGAAGTGGGGACAACTGTTCAGTCAGCCAGTGCCACTCACTTAATCCTGGTGCTCAGTGGTGTGAGCTGTGGTGATCACATATAGCTTGTGTCCACAGGAATATAGGAGGAAAATAGTTCTCTATACGTAGCGATCCCACCTCCCACCACTACCACCAGTAGGGACTCATTCCCCTAGTTATGGATCATTTTTAGTTAACACCCTTTCTTCTAGATCCTGGGTTTGGTACCAGGCTTTGGAGAAGAGAAATATCAGATTCTGGTGGATCCTGATATATAAGGAAAGGAGGAACAGGTGATGCCAGAATAACATCCTGAGGTCCTGATGAGTGTGGGAATTGGGAGACAATGAGCGGAACTCAAGGAAGAAACCAAGATGAACTTGGAAGTCTGTCCCACTTGTCCCAGGTCATCTTGGTGCTATCCTCAGCATCCTGGCCACACTTCGCAGATGCGAGGGTGGAGTGGCGTGACTGTGAGGCCAGACATCCTGCAGTTGAACTCTTTGATTTCCACAGTCACAAGGAGGGACCATGACTTCACCTTGGCATCCCAGTCTTGCTCTTTCACCTGAGACAACATTTTGCAGAGGTTAGGCACATCATAAAGCTGAGACAGATGACGCTTGACATAGGTAGTAGCAGTGATGAATATCGAACATTTATTGAACACCCACTGTGTGCCAGACACTATGCTAAGTCCTGGGAGTCCAAAGTGGCCCAGCTGGACCCGAATTCATAGGGCTGTTGGAAAGTTTCAGTGAGGGAATGTACATCAAAAAATACTGCTGATGCTGTGAAATTGATCCAGAGCATGGAGGGTTTGGCTGCCAGGGTAAGGACTGTGTACTTTCATGAGCAATGATGAGGCATGAAGTCATCTGGAACCAAAGAGGGGATGAACTGATTTTGTTTTTGAAATTTCTCATTATAAAAATGTATCAATTTCATCAAAAAATGATGAGGTATGTTAGAGTATGGGTTCCATGTATCCCAAGAAACACTGTTTTATAAATCTTGTGAATATTGGTAAATCTAGTGGATGAGAAATGATGACTGTTATTTTATGTGTTTTTAATTATAAGTAAGGTTGAGCATCTTTTCACATTTTATTTGTAATTCACTGACTTGTTTTCATTTGTTGGTTCACATCCACTTCCAGATGATCTGCTGGGATTAAAAAGAACTTTCCTTTTTTAGTTAACTAGTTATTTTTTGGCTGCACTGGATTTTCATTGCTGCCTGCAGGCTTTTTCTAGTTGCAGAGAGTGGGAGTTATTCTTTGTTGAAGTGCACAGGTTTCTCACTGAGGTGACTTCTCTTGTTGTGAAGCACAGGTTCTAGGTGTGTGGGCTTCAATAGCTGTGGGATATAGGCTTAGTTATGCCAAAGCATGTGGAATCTTCCTGGATCAGGGATGGAACCTGTATCTGTTATATTGACAGGTAGATTTTTAACCACTGTGCTTCAAGAGATCTTTTTATTTTCAGAAAAAAATAGTTCTTACTATCCACTACATGTATTATAATTGTATGTCCAGGTTTACTAATTGTTTTTGGGGAAACAGTGGAAACAGTGTCAGACTTTATTTTGGGGGGCTCCAAAATCACTGCAGATGGTGACTGCAGCCATGAAATTAAAAGACGCTTACTCCTTGGAAGAAAAGTTATGTCCAATCTAGATAGCATTTTCAAAAGCAGAGACATTACTTTGCCGACTAAGGTCCGGCTAGTCAAGGCTATGGTTTTTCCTGTGGTCATGTATGGATGTGAGAGTTGGACTGTGAAGAAGGCTGAGCACCGAAGAATTGATGCTTTTGAACTGTGGTGTTGGAGAAGACTCTTGAGAGTCCCTTGGACTGCAAGGAGATCCAACCAGTCCATTCTGAAGGAGATCAGCCCTGGGATTTCTTTGGAAGGAATGATGCTAAAGCTGAAACTCCAGTACTTTGGCCACCTCATGCGAAAAGTTGACTCATTGGAAAAGACTTTGATGCTGGGAGGGATTGGGGGCAGGAGGAGAAGGGGACGACCAAGGATGAGATGGCTGGATGGCATCATGGACTCAATGGACGTGAGTCTGAGTGAACTCCGGGAGATGGTGATGAACAGGGAGGCCTGGCGTGCTGCGATTCATGGGGTCACAAAGAGTCGGACACGACTGAGCGACTGAACTGAACTGAATTGATACTTTTATTGAGGTATACCTTTCATTCAATAACATTCATACATTCTGATTTGTAAAAGCTGTTGACTTTGACAAAAGTCTGTACCCATATTACCATTATTGCCACAACCAAGATAATAAAACATTTCCATCTTTCCCCAAATTTTCTTGTACCCCTTTACCGTCAATCTCCCCTCACCACTTACCCCTTAAAATAATCATTACAATAATTATTTGAGTCTGTTCTAAAACTTCATATGTAAGGAATAATAAGTCTATATTTTTCTGCATACAACTTCTGCTTAGTGTAATGTCCATGAGATTTACCCACATTGCTGTGTTTATTAGGAGTTTGTTTTTTTTTTAAATCAATGATTGTGTCCCATTGCATGGTAATATCTCAATTTGTTGAACTGCTTACCTGTTAATGGATAGTTGGATTGTCTTCAGTTTGGGGCTACCCCAAATAAAGCTGCTATGAACATGCTTGTATAAAATCTTTATGTGGACATATGTTTTCACTACTCTTGGGTAAATACTTAGTGTTCAAATGACTGGATCATATAATAGATGTATGCTTAGCTTTATGAACAACTGACACTGTATTCCAAAGTGGCTATGTTGACACTTCCGCCAACAGTGGATGAGAGTTCTACTTGGTCCGTGTTCTTGTCAGCACTTGGTATTGTCAGTCTTTTCTGTTTTAGGCATTTTAGGGATATAAAGTGCTGTCTCCTTGTGGCTATAATTTGTGTTTGCTATAACTAATAAGGATGAGCCTTTTTTATGTGCTTATTATTTTGATGTGTTTATTATGAGTTTTCAGACATCTTCTTTGGTAAACGATCTCTTAAATATGAGCTCATTTTAAATTAGGTTATCTTTAATTATGGAGTCATAAGTGTTCTTTTTGTATTCTAGATGCAAATCCTTTGTCTATTTTCATATTGCACATATTTTTTCCAATTCTTTATTGCTCCCTTTCATTTCTAAACCTTTGTTCACTATTATCTAATAGAAGTTTGCAACAGGTTGCAAAGATTTTCTCCTATGTTCTTTTCTAGAACTTCTAAGTTTTTCCTCTTAGGCTGAGGTTTAGGATAGATTGCACATTAACTTTTGGTTTTGATATATCTTTTCTTCTTTTTTGCCAACCCAATACATGAATGGAAATTTTGCTCAGGCATAAAATTGACAGGTTATTTTCCCATTTCCAAACTCTATAGATATTTTTGTATTGTTTTCTGGCATACAATATTTCTGTGAAGAATTTTTAAGTCATTTGACTTTACTTCTTAGATGTGATTTGTGTTTTCACCCTGAATAAACTTGAGATTTTGATATTACTTTTATCATTTTAGTAACTTCATCAAGATATGTTGTGATATGATTTGTTCTGCATTTTTTTCTGCTTTAAAGTACAGATGTAATTTTTCGAGAAGGCAACCCTCCTACACTGTTTTTGGGAATGTAAATTGTTACAGCCACTATGGAGAACGGTGTAGAGGGTTCTTAAAAGACTAAAAATAGAGCTACCATATGATTCTATAATCCCACTCTTGGGCATATATCCAGAGAAAAACATGATCTGAAAGGATACATGCACCCCAGTGTTCACTGCAACACTGCTTACAATAGCCAAGACATGGAATCAACCTCAATATTCATTGACAGATGAATGGATAAAGAGGATGTAGAACACATATACAATGAAATATTACTCAGCCATTAAAAGGAATGAAACAGTGCCAATAGTAACAACATGGATGAACCTAGAGAGCATCATACTGAGTGAGGTAAGTCAGAGAGAGAAGGAGAAATATTGTATGACAGCCCTTATATGTGGAATCTAAAAAGAAATGATACAAATGAATTTACTTACAAAACAGAAAGAGACTCACAGACCATAACCTTATGGTTGCTGGGGGTGGTAGGGGGAGAGATAGTTAAGGAGTTTGGGAAGGTCATGCCCACACTGCTATATTCAAAATGGATAACGAACAAGGACCTACTGTATAGCACAGGGAACTCTGCTCAATATTATGTGACAGCCTGGATGGGAGGAGGGTTTGGGAGAAAACGGATACATGTATATGTATGGCTAAGTCCCTTCGCTGTTCACGTGAAACTCTCATAACATTGTTAATCAGCTATACCCCAATACAAAATAAAAAGCAAAAAAAAGTATAGACATAAGTTTTAATTTCAGGAAAGTTTTCTTCTAAAATTTTGTGAAATATTTTTCTGGTTTTATTTTTGCCATTTTGTTTTATTTTTTCACTTAATCAAGAAGGTTTTGGAAGAGATTTTGTGACTCTCACATTTACTATGCAGTATTTGTCCATCCTAAAGGAGATCAGTCCTAGGTGTTCATTGGAAGCTGAAGCTTCATGCTGAAGCTGAAACTCCAATACTTTGGTCACCTCATGCGAAGAGTCGACTCATTGGAAAAGACCCTGATGCTGGGAGGGGTTGGGGGCAGGAGGAGAAGGGGACGACAGAGGATGAGATGACTGGATGGCATGACCAATTCGATGGACATGAGTTTGAGTAAACTCCAGGAGTTGGTGATGGACAGGGAGGCCTGGCGTGCTGCGATTCAAGGGGTCACAAAGAGGCGGACATGACTGAGCCACTGAACTGAACTGATTCCTTAGGAGGCTAAGAAACTAATTTTGGAAAATAATAAATCCTTCCCTGGAATAAAGAAGTTCCCCAAAGAATGTAAATTGGAAATAAAAGTAGATGTATGCCCTGTACTCACACAAGCACAAAAACATGCCTGAAATGTATACACTGAGGTGCTAAGTGGTTATGTGCCTCTATGTGCTCACTTATATGCATTTTTGCTTTCTTTTTGGCATGTTTCCTTATTTCTATTTTGTCTACGATGAGCATGTATTGCTTTAGTAATAACTCACAGCACTCCAGAGCAGAGTTCTGAGAGCAGAAAGGATGAACCTCATTCAAAAGCTCATTTATGAAACAAAGGTCCATCTAGTCAAGGCTATGGTTTTTCCAGTGGTCATGTATGGATGTGAGAGTTGGACTGTGAAGAGAGCTGAGCACTGAAGAATTGATGCTTTTGAACTGTGGTGTTGGAGAAGACTCTTGAGAGACCCTTGGACTGCAAGGGGATCCAACCAGTCCATTCTAGAAGAGATCAGCCCTGGGTGTTCTTTGGAGGGAATGATGCTAAAGCTGAAACTCCTGTACTTTGGCCACCTCATGCGAACAGTTGACTCATTGGAAAAGACTCTGATGCTGGGAGGGATTGGGGGCCAGGAGGAGAAGGGGATGGCAGAGGATGAGATGGCTGGATGGCATCACCGACTAGATGGACGTGAGTCTGAATGAACTTGGGGAGTTGGTGATGGACAGGGAGGCCTGGTGTGCTGCGATTCATGGGGTTGCAAAGAGTCGGACACAACTGAGCGACCGAACTGAACTGAACTGATGAAACATTTCCTGGGCACCGACTTCTCTTCAATCAGGAATCTAATACTTTTCCTCCATTCAGGCTGGAATGGTTATCCCAAAGTGAAAATTTGGCTGCTTGTGTAAACAAACTCTCCAAAATGAGGGAAGTGTCCCTTACCTAAAAGTCCTGGAGGCTTGGGCCCTGGGCATTCTCCCATGGATTAGGGGGACAGATTTGGCCTGCAGATGTGCTTTGATTGACCAATGAAGTGGTTACTCATTTTATTTTTAATTTCTGAGCCTTTAAATGGGATAATGGGACATTGCTCCCCAGTTTTCATAACCTGTCTCTAGGGCGCCCCAAGCCCATTCCACTCATTTATGCAGCCTGCTTGGTCCCGGAAGGCATTTGAATTTGTGACCTTCTGGTCTAGGAGATGATAGATGAGTATCCAGCAGGTACCAAAATAAGTTCCTATTACTTAATTTTTCTTTATCCATATTTGTGTTCTTACATCCTAAGGCAGAAAGCGGAGATAAAGGTTAATATACACAGCATATACATTTGGCCCTGAGTTCCCCAGTGGCTAAAGCAAAGAAGGCCACCAAATCAGTTTTACAATTCATGCTGGCACTAAGTCTAAAATTAAGCTACTCGCTCAGGAGAAACAAGGCTTTACTTTGAAATCAAGCCTATAATATGAAAACTGCCTTTGTATACTTCTAGATTTGGGAGCTCAGAATCCTAAAATGATCCCAGTAGAAGCTATACCAATACATTGAATGCAGAATGTATACCCAGCAAGCTTGATGTCTACACAAGCTAACTGAGAGGGAAAAGGATTTTGAGTGTATCATGTAATAACTTAGTGCATCTTTCTTCCTACATTATAGATAACATTGCTATTTTCTAAGTAAAAACTGAAATATTTCATCTGTGCATGCAAATTAGCCTGGGCTCTGTGTCCAGGGATAAAATGAATAGGATCATAAATATATATTTAAAGTAATTCATTCTACTTCTTTTATTTATTTTTTTCTGCCTAGGTTAGTGGGCACTATATAAATGTTTGTGTGTGGAATCAGATACAGATGATCTGGGAGGGTAGAATCAGGGAGACTATTTTAGTAGTCTAGTCAAGGTCTGTCTAGTCAAGGCTATGGTTTTTCCACTAGTCACATATGGATGTGAGAGTTGGACTGTAAAGAAAGCTGAGCACTGAAGAATTGATGCTTTTGAACTGTGGTGTTGGAGAAGACTCTTGAGAGTCCCTTGGACTGCAAGGGGATCCAGCCAGTCCAGCCTAAAGGATATCAGTCCTGAATATTCACTGGAAGGACTGATGCTAAAGCTGAAACTCCAATACTCTGGCCAACCGATGCAAAGAACTGACCAATTTGAAAAGATCCTGATGCCGGGAAAGACTGAAGATGGGAGGAGAAGGGGACAACAGAGGATGAGATGGTCAGATGGCATCACTGACTCAATGGACATGAGTTTGCGTAAGCTCCGGGAGTTGGTGATGGACAGGGAAACCTGGCGTGCTATATTCCATGAAGTTGCAAAGAGTCGGACATGACTGAGCGACTGAATTGAACTGAGTGATTCTAGTATTGTCATTTGTCAATGTATCTCAATCTCATCTGCTCCCTGGAAACACCTGGAAATCTTTTAACAAACACCAGTGCCTGGGTCTCATCTCCAGGTCAATTGAATCTAAATCTCTAGGGGTCACATTTTTTTGTGATTTTTTTTTTTTTGGCTGTACCGCTCAGCATATGAGATCATAATTCCCTGACCTGGGATCAAATCTGTGTACTCCATGCATTGGAAGCATGGAGTCTTAACCACCGGACTGCCAGGGAAGTCCCAAGGGAACCATTTTTGTTGTTGTTGTTCACAAGGTCTTCTGGTGATTCTAAAGTGCAGCCAAGGCTGCACTTTGAGCTCTGATCTCTCTGGGCCTGTGATTCTCAAATGGGAGTGAGAGAGAGTCACCTAGCAAGCTGGTTAAATACAGATTCCCATGTCTCATGTCCTCCTTGAGATTCACATACAATAAGCCTTTGGAGTGAGGCCAGTATTGAGAAAAGCCGACCTAGTCTTTCTTTCTTCCTACCTAGCATCACAGAGTATGTATATGGTGTGTGACCGAGATGCATGGCATTAAGGAGTTTAGTTTCCTGCTCAGAGATGGAACATGTGCCCCTTGGAAGGAAGGGGAAGCACAGAGTCTTAACCACTGGCCTGCCAGGGAAGTCCCTGATGTGTCTTAAAATATGGACTCACAGGAAGAGTAAAATAGTAAAGATAGTATCAGAAACTAGAAGGCAAAAGAATTACAGTAGAACTGAACACAAAATTGTTCAGAACTAACACAAAATTGACTGCTTTCCCTGCAGCCAGGACCTCTACCCTTGAGACATCACTCTTACTATTGAGCTTAGCCAACCATGAGCTTCCATACTTGTTCAATGGGGGTGGTACTACATGACACACAGGGATGGGGTTCCTCTATCTCCATTGAATTTCTGGGATGGAGGGAGGGGTGCCTGGACATTTCAAAAAGAGCCTGAGGTGAGTGTAGGAAATCTCGGCTCTCTTGCTCATCCCACACAAGCCATCACGGCTGCCTAGCCAGGAGCTTCACTTCTAGGGCAAACCTCCAAGCTGCTTCTTGCCAATGCTTGACAATCCATTTCACACGGGAGGTTAAAGTACACTTCCGTCTCAGGCAGGCATTTCCCATAATCCAAGAGATGGGGGCGGGAAATGTCTGCCGATACCACTGGGTGTCTAAATGAGGGAGACAGTTGGGGTGGCAGGAGCAATGGCAGACACCCTGGTCCCTCCGCCTGCTTCCTTAGCCAGCCAGCCAGCCTGGCTGCCCACCGCCCAGTTGGAGGATGAATTTTCATGTGACGTCTGTGTTTTCACTCGGAGGGACCCGATAGGAGCGGCTGCAATATTTCACTAGCTCCTCTGTTTGTCGGCCCCACTAATCATCAGCCTCAATCACTGGTGCGATATTTTATGAATTAATAAAAATGATCATGGGCCATCCAGGGGGACCCGGGAAGGGATGCGTGCTGTAGAATTTTAATGAGCACCGTGGGGAATTTGAACCTTTTCTCGACTTTCATTTTATTTTTTATCTTCCCTTTTCTCTCCCACACCCCCTCCCTGAAATTTTTTCTGCTCACCCAACCCCTTTTAGCAAAATCATAGCTTGAGCTGCTTTAAATCACTGTCACGCAAATGAGGTGTTTTCCCTCCGCCTGTTGTTTGGCCCACAACAGTGCCATCCTAGGCTGCAAAAGCGACCCGTGCACCTGCTCTCGGTCCTAATTGAGCAGATGATCTGCCGATTTGTCATGCTTAGCCCGGGCCCCCTTCCTGGTATCCCTCCTCCAGACCGCCAGCCTTGGCTTGCCTGGAACAATGGGCAGATATAAGGCTGTGTGTGTGTGTGTGTGTGTGTGTGTGTGTTATGACAGATCTTGTACTCATTATTGAATAATTCATAGTTGCGTTAATGTCTTCAGATACCATCTCTCACTTTTCTCACTCTTCCTCTCTCTCTCTCATCTGGCTCGCTTGGGAAAACTTGATTATGCCTGCCGCTCTGACGACAGAATATACAGATAAAAGATAATTGCTTGGCTTGACTCCTCCATTGATATGAAAATAAGATTTAAATTATTCACTCTGGTTTAAAGGTTAGTTGAAGGTTATTACAGGGGATGAAGGGAAAAAAAAATCACTCTTCATAACGTTCGGGGTGGAGATAAGACAGGTTTGAAAGGGCCTAATTTGCACTGTAGGCAGAAGCGCCTTGTTGTGAATAAACTGAGTCCCTCCAGAGATTTTAATCTTGGAGAAGTCAATTATTTATAAGCAAATTATGGCCGGCTTTTCTTATATATAAAATGCTCTGTATCATAAACAAGGACGAGGTGGTATCTGTTTTCTCAGTGCTGGGTTTTTCTTGATCTTCAAGCCCTGGCCTTGCTTGTGATGGGAATTACATGAGGCGCCCCGATTAGGAAGTTGGGCTGCCTGGATTGGGGCTCTTTTTATTAGATGATAGTGGTGATGCTGGGAAACACTGAGGGCTTGAGGGGAAGCGGGCCACAGAGAATGAGACGGTTGGATGGCATCATTGACTCAATGGACATGAGTTTGAGCAAACCCTGGGAGATAGTGAAGCACAGGGAAGCTTGGCATGCTGCAGTCCACGGGGTCACAAAGAGTTGAATACAACTGAGAGATTGAGCAACAAAACTGGGGATAGTATTTTAACAATTTGGCTTTGAGGCCTCTGCACCTGGAGGGGCGGCTGGGAGGACAGGGAGCCGAGACTGCACTGCTGGCCTGCCCGTGGCCCCCTCCTCGTCCATCTAGAGGGTGATAACACAGGGGGTTATTACAGGTCTAGGTAGGAGAGCATTTCAGGGCTGCTGCTTCCCACAGAGGCAACGGCCTTGCCAAAGGATCAATAATTAATGGCCTTCCATGTTTCTGGAAGTTGGGGGCTGTTTTAGAAAGTGTCCAGGGGTCTCCTCCTTGTTGATTATGGGTGCTGTTTCTGTCAAAATAAAGAGTTGAAGAAGATAGATCTCTTGTCTACTGGGTGTTCTGTACCTACTGGTAGGCAGCCCGGCCCAGTATTGCCCAAGGATATGCTTGAATTGGGGCTTCCCAGGTGGCGCTAGTGGTAAAGAACCCACCTGCAGATGCAGGAGACGTAAGAGATGCAAGTTCACTTCAGATACCATCTCTCACTTTTCTCACTCTTCCTCTCTCTCTCTCATCTGGCTCGCTTGGGAAAACTTGATTATGCCTGCCGCTCTGACGACAGAATATACAGATAAAAGATAATTGCTTGGCTTGACTCCTCCATTGATATGAAAATAAGATTTAAATTATTCACTCTGGTTTAAAGGTTAGTTGAAGGTTATTACAGGGGATGAAGGGAAAAAAAAATCACTCTTCATAACGTTCGGGGTGGAGATAAGACAGGTTTGAAAGGGCCTAATTTGCACTGTAGGCAGAAGCGCCTTGTTGTGAATAAACTGAGTCCCTCCAGAGATTTTAATCTTGGAGAAGTCAATTATTTATAAGCAAATTATGGCCGGCTTTTCTTATATATAAAATGCTCTGTATCATAAACAAGGACGAGGTGGTATCTGTTTTCTCAGTGCTGGGTTTTTCTTGATCTTCAAGCCCTGGCCTTGCTTGTGATGGGAATTACATGAGGCGCCCCGATTAGGAAGTTGGGCTGCCTGGATTGGGGCTCTTTTTATTAGATGATAGTGGTGATGCTGGGAAACACTGAGGGCTTGAGGGGAAGCGGGCCACAGAGAATGAGACGGTTGGATGGCATCATTGACTCAATGGACATGAGTTTGAGCAAACCCTGGGAGATAGTGAAGCACAGGGAAGCTTGGCATGCTGCAGTCCACGGGGTCACAAAGAGTTGAATACAACTGAGAGATTGAGCAACAAAACTGGGGATAGTATTTTAACAATTTGGCTTTGAGGCCTCTGCACCTGGAGGGGCGGCTGGGAGGACAGGGAGCCGAGACTGCACTGCTGGCCTGCCCGTGGCCCCCTCCTCGTCCATCTAGAGGGTGATAACACAGGGGGTTATTACAGGTCTAGGTAGGAGAGCATTTCAGGGCTGCTGCTTCCCACAGAGGCAACGGCCTTGCCAAAGGATCAATAATTAATGGCCTTCCATGTTTCTGGAAGTTGGGGGCTGTTTTAGAAAGTGTCCAGGGGTCTCCTCCTTGTTGATTATGGGTGCTGTTTCTGTCAAAATAAAGAGTTGAAGAAGATAGATCTCTTGTCTACTGGGTGTTCTGTACCTACTGGTAGGCAGCCCGGCCCAGTATTGCCCAAGGATATGCTTGAATTGGGGCTTCCCAGGTGGCGCTAGTGGTAAAGAACCCACCTGCAGATGCAGGAGACGTAAGAGATGCAAGTTCAATCCCTGGGTCGGGAAGATCCCTTGGAGGAGGGCATAGCAACCCACTCCAGTATTTCTTGTCTCAAGAATCCCATGGACAAAGGGGCCTGGAAGGCTACAGTCCATGGGGTGGCAAAGAGTCGAACACGACTGAGGTGACTTAGCATGCTCTTGCGTGCCTGAATTGTCCCTGGGGGAGGAACTTGCTTCTGGGCCTCCTCTAGAAATTTCCTTTTACTGTGCCTCTCTTCATACCTTCAAGTTGGGTACCATCCACATCAACCCCACAACCTCCAAGACTGTTCCAGAAAACTGTGTGCCATCAGAAAGCAAGGCTGTTGTCCTGAGCTGGGGCTTGGCTTCCCGTGGTGATAGAGGTGGAGGCACCGAGGCCACACCAGGGGAAGGGGCTGGCCCAGGAGAGGTCGACAGGCTCGTCCGACAGGCGTCAGGGAAACTTCAGTTGGCTGCCACCTGTCCAGATGATGCTAAAGCTGCCAGCCCGAGGTGATTCTCCATGAGAGTCCTGTCTAGAAGGGAGCCAGCCCCACCATGGCCCTGCCTTGCCAGGTTTCAGGGAAGGGGGCGGGGGGAGCAGCCAGGGCTTGCTGAGGTGCCAGCCTGGGCTTGAAGGGGGCTCACCTGCCTGGCTCAGGGGCAGCATGAGGAGGAAAGGACAGCAGGCAGCTGTGGTGTGGGCAACTCAAAGCTGCTGAGGCATCGGGGCCATTTCTCAACAGCTTAGATTCAAGAGGCTTGTGAATGAAGCTCTTTTTTTTTTTTTTTCCATTTATTATTTTATTGAACGATAATTGCTTTAAAGAATTTTGTTGTTTTCTGTCAAACCTCAACATGAATCAGCCATAGGTATACATATATCCCCTCCTTTTTGAACCTCCCTCCCATCTTCCTCCCCATCCCACCCCTCCAGGTTGATACAGAGCCCCTGTTTGAGTTTCCTGAGCCATACAGCAAATTCCCGTTGGCTATGTATTTTACATATGGTAGCATATTCAAAAGCAGACATTACTTTGCCGACTAAGATCCGTCTAGTCAAGGCTATGGTTTTTCCAGTGGTCATGTATGGATGTGAGAGTTGGACTGTGAAGAAGGCTGAGTGCCAAAGAATTGATGCTTTTGAACTGTGGTGTTGGAGAAGACTCTTGAGAGTCCCCTGGACTGCAAGGAGATCCAACCAGTCCATTCTGAAGGAGATCAGCCCTGGGTGTTCTTTGGAAGGAATGATGCTAAAGCTGAAACTCCAGTACTTTGGCCACCTCATGCGAAGAGTTGACTCATTGGAAAAGACTTTGATGCTGGGAGGGATTGGGGGCAGGAGGAGAAAGGGACGACAGAGGGTGAGATGGCTGGATGGCATCACTGACTGGATGGACGTGCATCTGAGTGAACTCTGGGAGTGGGTGATGGACAGGGAGGCCTGGCGTGCTACGATTCATGGGGTTGCAAAGAGTCGGACATGACTGAGCGACTGAACTGAACTGAACTGAATGTAAGTTTCCGTGTTACTCTTTCCATACATCTCACCCTCCCCTCCACTCTCCCCATGTCCATAAGTCTATTCTCTATGTACGTTTCTCCACTGCTGCACCGTAAATGAATTTTTCAGAACCATTTTTCTAGATTCCACATATGCACTTTGGAATATGATATTTATCTTTCTCTTTCTGACTCACTTCAATCTGTTCTAGGTTCATCCACCTCATCAGAACTGACTCAACTGAGTTCCTTTTTATGGCTGAGTAATATTCCATTGTGTATATGTACCACAACTTCTTTATCCATTCCTCTGTCGACGGGCATCTAGGTTGCTTCCATGTTCTAGCTATTGTAAATAGTGCTACAATGAACAATGGGATACATGTGTCTTTTTCAACTTTGGTTTCCTCAGGGTATATGCCTAGGAGTGGGATTTTGGGGTCATATGGTGGTTTTATTCCTAGTTTTTTAAGGAATCTCCATACCATCTTCCATAGTGGCTATATCTATTTACATTCCCACCAACAGTTCAAGAGCATTCCCTTTTATCCATACCCTTTCCAACATTTATTATTTGTAGACTTTTTGATGAGGGCCATTCTGACCAGTGTCAGCTGATATCTCATTGTGGTTTTGATTTGCATTTCTCTAATAATGAGCAATGTTGAGTATCTTTTCATGTGTTTGCTAGCCATCTGTATGTCTTCTTTGGAGAAATGTTTGTTTAGGTCTTTTCCCCACTTTCTGACTGGGTTGTTTGTTTTCCTGGTATTGAATTGTATGAGCTGCTTGTATATTTTGGAAATTAATCCTTTGTCAGTTGTTTCATTTGGTATTATTTTCTCCCATTCCAAGGGTTGTCTTTTCACCTTTGCTGTGAAAAAGCTTTTAAGTTTAATCAGGTCCCACTTGTTTATTTTTGTTTTTATTTCCATTATTCTAGGAGGTGGGTCATAGAGGATCTTGCTTTGATTTATGTCATCGAGTGTTCTGCCTATGTTTTCCTCTAAGAGGAAGTTCTTTCTTCCCTGCTCAGCCTGGAGACAATGCCCTACAAAGTTCTGCAAGCAAAACTAATAGTGTGTGTGTGTGTGTGTGTGTTCTAAAGCAAAATGCACACGTTGGAGTACATTTTGTACCAATTCTTCACTGAGGCACAGAGAGGTCAAATGACTTGCCCAAAGTCACACAGCAAACAAATGGCAGCACTTAAACCCAAACCCAGTTCTCCTGCTACCCAGCCAATGTATATATATATATATTTTTTTTTTGGTATTGTGGCACATAGTATCTTATCTTTAGTTGCAGCAGGTGGAATCTAGTTCCCCGACCAGAGATTCAACCTGGGCCCCCTACTTTCAGATCGTGGAGTCTTGGCCATTGGACCATCAAGGAAGTCCCCTAGCTAACACTTTTTAATTTTTTTTTCCCCATCTAAACTTTGAGGTCCAGAAAAAAGTGAATGTTGCTTCTCATCTTACAGTCTAGTCTTCCATCGAGATGGGCCAAGGACTGGATGTAGTTCCTTATCTAGACACAGGTCTCTTGGGTCCCTTTGAGCTCTAAATTCTATGGATACAAATTTAGCAAAATATTCCCCAGGGTATTGCCTCAAGGGCAGACACCCTAGCACTAAAAGAAGAGGAACATTAGTTGTGTACTTAGACTGATCAGGAACCTCCAGGCCTTGCAGAGGTGTGGCTGACGGGATTCTCAAAGATCTCATCAGACTGCAGACACAAACCATTCAAACAGAAAAATTAAAGTGAAATGAGCAAGTGATCCTCAAGTCAGTCAGAGTCTGTGTGAAGCTGGGAGGTCAGTGATGTAGGGGCGGCAGGAGCTCTGGGTTTAGCAACCAGAAGGAGACAAACAGGTAGGTCCAGCTTCTGCGAGGATGACAGGCAGAGCTGGGCGGGAGGGCCATGGAAGGTGTGAGGAATGATGTGCAGCCAGCTGAGAGGAGGAGCGGAGCCTGCAGGTGATGGGGGTGCTAAGGAAGGAGAGCAGCCACGTGATAAAGGGCGCGTGTTGGGGAGCCAGAAGACAAGGCCATAATGGGGGATTTATGGAGAGCTTCGTGCTGTGTGGAGGCCCCGCTGGTCTAGGAGCAGAAGGACGATGTGCTGAAAGCTGTGTTTAAGGGGAAAGAGGAGGCTGGTGTAGGAAATTTAAGAAGAGGAACTTGATGTAATCCAACCATGAGTCAGGCAATGGGATGGGTGAAGTTTTGCAAAGATAAGATGATAGGATTTGCAGAAGAAACATAAAGTGGAAGAAGTGCCAACATGAGTACAGAAGAACAACGGTGGCCAGGTAGGAGCAGGTGAGCTTTGGGAGGGGAAACACAAGGCACTTAGCTCAGGAACACATGGGGAAATTCTACGGGTCATGTGTGATAGAGGACCAGGAGTAAGCTGGGCCAGGCTGGTCCTCTTGTCCCCACACACAGGTTCTGATGTGACTTGATGAGATGGTCACCAGCCGTTGAGCCAGCGCCAGGGGTCTGGTGCTCCTTCCAGTGGGCCACACTGCCTCTTAGGAGCACTTCTATGGCAGGGAGGTAAAAGGAAACAGAATACGCCCCAGTGGGTTGGCCCTGGCCCCGCTCTCCAGCTCAAGACAGGAAGGTTAAAGCTATTCACTCACATAAGGTCTGAAGGGTTATCCAAGTTTTGCTTAAGGGGAGTTGGTTGCAGCATGCCACACAGGATTTTAATTATTTCAAATCTCTAGGTTCTGGGAGGCCCCCCCCTCTCCCAGAGAGGTCTGGGACTGAGGCCACTCCACCAGCATGAGAGATTGATTGCTTGAGCGGGACTGCTAGGTTAATGAGTCTGAGGTCGCTGCAGGAGATGGGTATCCATCCGATCGGTGGATATTAAAACCATCCTAATCATTTTCGCAAGCTGCCTCCCTAATGCGATCAGGGGATGCTTCTGGGTTTAAGTTCTCATTACCTATTTCCACCCACAGGTAACAGGTCCCTCACATTCACCACGGGCAATTGCCTGCCCCATTACCTGTGAAAATCAGAGGGCGGCCAGGCTGTTGGGAGAGCAAAGGAGCCCATTTTCCCCTCTTCTGAAAATCACAGTAAAGTAACCCTTCCTGGGAGACTTTGTGGATCTGAGTACCAGGCAAGGGTGCAGGGCACCAGTGTCAGATTTTACACAGCAGATGTTGAAATGTGAGCATGCTCACTCACTCTCTCCTTGGTGCCAGGGCCCAGGATCTGCATCTCAGGGCTGCAGTAGGCCTTCCTCCTGTCTTAACACTTCCCCTCTGGACAGGAAGCGCGGTTGTATTCCACCATTCTTTCTCATTCATCACCTCCCAGGCCTTCAAATGGAATAATCATACACATCCCCTGGGCCTTGCACACAGAGAAGATCCTAATGTGATGGGCTGGTTTCTGACCACACATCGCCTCTTCTTCCTGCCTCTCTGTGCACTTTCTTTTCCTCTGAAACCAGGTTAAAGAGGGCTATTAAACCAGGTTAAATAGCTAGCATTTGCATCAGTTAGCTATTGTGCCGGCAGTCACAAATGCGAACACAGCTCTAAACATGTGCGATTTCTCACAGCTTCGGTGGGTCAGCAATCCTGGAACTCTGTGGTTAATGGAGGGGGAGTGGGAATTAGTCATTACAATGATGTTGACGTGAAGTGCTGTGTTTGACGTGTGTGGGCCACGTAGCATTAGCTTTCCTGATAAGTGTTGAAACCGTATTCAACAGAGCTAGGCGTGCGGTGACTCAGGATAGTGATATTCAGGAGCGGCTGCGCTGGGTGGCTCTGCCCCAGGCCTCTCCTGAGGTGGCTGTGAGGATGTCAGCAGGGCTGCTGAAGACTTGACTGGGCTGGAAGATTCATTTCCAAGAGGGCTGTCTCCCGTGGCTGGTGAGGTGATGCTGGCTGTTGGCTGGGGGCCTCGGTTCCTTGCCCCAGGGGCTACTCCATAGGGTTGCTTCATGGTCTTTATGATGTGGGGGCTGACTTTCCCCACAAACAGTGATCTCACTGTTTTTGCCTTGTCCCAATGTCCCTGGTGGTCCAGGGGTTGACTTCACCTTCCAATGCAGGGGGTGTGGGTTCAATCCCTGGCTGGGGAGCTAAGATCCTATGTGCTTGTAGCCAAAAAGCCAAAATATAAAACAGAAGCAATATTGTAACAAATTCAATAAAGACTTTTAAAAGGGTCCATATTAAAAAAAAAAAAAAAGGAGAAGAAGCTGAAAAGTCTGAGTGACCTAGCCTTGGAGGTCATAGCCCATCTGTTCTGAAAACTCAGTGGGTTACAAAGGTCTGCCTGTTCAATCTGAGAGGGGTACCTGCAGGCCTTGAGGACTTTCTTGACGGCTGGTTATTGCAACATCTGGTAATTCCATGCCCTTTTCTAGGGCCTCACTTGTGTCAGGGGCTCAATAAAGGGTGCAGAAGTTACACCTACCCGGCTTATTTAATCTTTACATCAGTTATCAGTCAAGTTTTACTTCCCAGAGGAAGAATTAGCCTCAGGAAAGACTTTGTTCAAGATCCAGGGGCATGGAAGCTACTTAGTTAGGATTAGAACTCAAGCCTCTGTTTTACAAGTTCACACACCTTTTGCTTTACTAAGCTGCTTTGGAAGGAATGATGCTAAAGCTGAAACTCCAGTACTTTGGCCACCTCATGCGAAGAGTTGACTCATTGGAAAAAACTCTGATTCTGGGAGGGATTGGGGGCAGGATGAGAAGGGGATGACAGAGGATGAGATGGCTGGATGGCATCACGGACTCGATGGACGTGAGTCTGAGTGAACTCCGAGAGATGGTGATGGACAGGGAGGCCTGGTATGCTGCTATTGATGGGGTCGCAAAGAGTCGGACACGACTGAGTGACTGAACTGAACTGAAGCTGCTTGAAGTGAAGTGAAGTGAAGTAAAGTGAAGTCGCTCAGTCGTGTCTGACTCTTTGCGACCCCATGGACTGTAGCCTACCAGGCTCCTCCGTCCATGGGATTTTCCAGGCAAGAATACTGGAGTTGGTTGCCATTTCCTTCTCCAGGAGATCTTCCCATCCCAGGGACTGAACCCGGGTCTCTCGCATTATAGGCAGACACTTTACCATCTGAGTCACCAGGGAAGCCCACTAGGCTGCTTCAGTTCAGTTCAGTTCAGTCGCTCAGTCGTGTCCGACTCTTTGCGACCCCATGAATCGCAGCATGTCAGGCCTCCCTGTCCATCACCAACTCCCAGAGTTTACCCAAACTCATGCCCATTGAGTCGGTAATGCCATCCAGCCATCTCATCCTCTGTCATCCCCTTCTTCTCATGCCCCCAATCCCTCCCAGCATCAGAGTCTTTTCCAATGAGTCAACCTTTGCATGAGGTGACCAAAGTATTGGAGTTTCAGCTTCAGCATCAGTCCTTCCAATGAACACCCAGTGCTGATCTCCTTTAGGATGGACTGGCTGGATCTCCTTGCAGTCCAAGGGACTCTCAAGAGTCTTCTCCAACACCACAGTTCAAAAGCATCAATTCTTTGGCGCTCAGCTTTCTTCACAGTCCAACTCTCACATCCATACATGACCACAGGAAAAACCATATCCTTGACTAGACGGACTTTAGTCGGCAAAGTAATGTCTCTGCTTTTGAATATGCTGTCTAGGTTGGTCATAGAGTCCGTGATGCCATCCAGCCATCTCATCCTCTGTTGTTCCCTTCTTCTCCTGCCCCCAATCTCTCCCAGCATCAGAGTCTTTTCCAATGAGTCAACTCTTCGCATGAGGTGGCCAAAGTACTGGAGTTTCAGCTTTAGCATCATTCCCTCCAAAGAAATCCCAGGGCTGATCTCCTTCAGAATGGACTGGTTGGATCTCCTTTCAGTCCAAGGGACTCTCAAGAGTCTTCTCCAACACCACAGTTCAAAAGCATCAATTCTTTGGTGCTCAGCCTTCTTCACAGTCCAACTCTCACATCCATACATGACCACAGGAAAAACCATAGCCTTGACTAGATGGACCTTTGTTGGCAAAGTAATGTCTCTGCTTTTGAATATGCTATCTAGGTTGGTCATAACTTTCCTTCCAAGGAGTAAGCATCTTTTAATTTCATGGCTGCAGTCACCATCTGCAGTGATTTTGGAGCCCCCAAAAATAAAGTCTGACACTGTTTTCCCATCTATTTCCCATGAAGCGATGGGACTGGATGCCATGATCTTCATTTTCTGAATGTTGAGCTTTAAGCCAACTTTTTCACTCTCCTCTTTCACTTTCATCAAGAGGCTTTTTAGCTCCTCTTCACTTTCTGCCATAAGGGTGGTGGCATCTGCATATCTGAGGTGATTGATATTTCTCCCAGCAATCTTGATTCCAACTTGTGTTTCTTCCAGTCCAGCGTTTCTCATGCTGTACTCTGCATATAAGTTAAATAAGTAGGATGACAAGATACAGCCTTAACGAACTCCTTTTCCTATTTGGAACCAGTCTGTTGTTCCATGTCCAGTTCTAACTGTTGCTTCCTGACCTGCATACAGATTTCTAAAGAGGCAGGTCAGGTGGTCTGGTATTCCCATCTCTTTCAGAATTTTCCACAGTTTATTGTGATCCACACAGTCAAAGGCTTTGGCATATTCAATAAAGCAGAAATAGGGCTTTTCATGGGACAGTTCTCTCTCTCTTTTTCCCCCCTCTCTATTTCTGGCTATCCCATAGTTTGGGTTGCTATCTCAGTTTAGCTCCCTCAGATTGCTCTCAATGCAGACCAGGCCTCCCTGTTCAGCCCCTGCTTGCTGGTGGCAGATACAAACGTCTGGGCTACTTTTCTGCTGGGAGTTGCTGTTAGGCACGTAATCTGTAGGTTTTATTTATTATTTATTTATTTTTCCTCCTGGTTATGTTGCCCTCTGAGATTCCAAAACTCCCCACAGACCCGCCAGTGAGAGGGTTTCCTGCCTGCTTTCGAAGACAATGGGCTGCCTTTCTGGTGCCTGATGTCCTCTGCCAACATTCAGAAGTCGTTTTGTGGAATTTGCTCAGCGTTCAAATGTTCTTTTGATGAATTTGTGGGGGAGAAAGTGGTCTCCCTGTCCTATTTCTCCGCCATCTTAGGACTGCCCCCTGGCTGTAATTTTCTTTCCTCGTAATGTTCTTATGTTCTTATCAGGTTTTGGTATTATGGTTACATTGGCTCCATAAAGACAGGAAATGTTCCTTCTTTTTCTATTCTTTGGAAGAATTTGTATATGATTAGAATTGTTTTTTCCTTAAATAGTTGGAAAAATTCACCAGTGAAGCCTATTTTGTCTGAACATTTTTGATGGAAGGTTTTTTTCCCCCTGTTATTTTAATTACAGGTTTGAGTTCTTTAAAAGTTATTGGTTATTTAGTCTTCCTGTTTCTTCTTTTGCCAGTGTGAAGACATTATATTTTTCAAAGAATTTATCTATTTCATCTAAACATCTAAATTAATTAGCTAAGGTCATTAATAATGTCCTTTATTAAACCCTTGATAATGCTTTTGGGCTTAAGTGATGTCTCCTTTTTCATTTCTGATATAAGCAATTTGTTATTTTTCCTTCCTTTTTCTTCATCACATTTGTTGGGGTTTACTGATTTCATCTATTGACATTATTGATTTTTCTCTGTTGTTTGTTTTTATTTCATTGATTTCTGTTCTTCTCTGTATTATTTTCATCCTCCTTTTTCTCTTTTAATTTCTTGAGTTAGAGATTTAGATCAGAAGTTGACAAACTAGGCCTGGAGGCCAAATCTGACTCTCTACCTATTTATAGAAATAAACTTTAATTGGAACACTGTCACCTTCATTTATTTACATGTTGTCTATAGCTACTTTCATGCTGCAATTACAGGGCTGAGTAGCTGCAAGAGGCCCCAAATCCTAAAATATTTACTATCTGGGCCATTATAGAAAAAGCTTGCTGACCCTTGGTTATGATAATTGATTTAAAAAATCTTTCTTCTCTAATATATAAATTCTATTGAATAAGTTCATATCTCTGTAAGTACTGCTTTACTTCTACACTATAAATTGATATCATTTTCATTATTATTCATTTTAAAATATCATCCAAATTTTCACTGTGATTTCTTTCTTGACCCATTGACTATTTAGAATATACCCATTGGTTATATACAATGTACTCATTGTATGTTGCTTAATTTACAAACATTTGGGGATTTTCCAATGATCTTTTTAACAGTGAACTTTCAGTTTAATTACACTATATAGAGAGAATATACTGTGCACGATTTCTATACTTTGAAATTTATTGAGACTTGCTTTATGGTCCAGATATAGTCTATCTTGGTAAATGTTCACTGTACACTTGGAAAAGAAAGTGGGTTTTGAAGTTGTATTTAGTGTTCTATATATGTGTTAAAGAATCTGCCTGCCAATGCAGGAGATGCAGGAGACGTGGGTTCTATCCTTGGGTCAGGAAGATCCCTTGGAGTAGGAAATGGCAACCTACTCCAGTGCTCTTGCCTGGGAAATTCAATGGATAGCAGAGCCTGGTGGACTATAGTCCATGGGGTTGAAAAGAGTCAGATATGACTGAATAACTGAGCACAGCACAGGACATAAGTGTTATGAAAGGTCAGTTAGTGAAATGCTTTGTAAATGTTTTATATTCTTACGGATTTTGGGGTCTGCTTTTTCTATTGGTTACCGATAGAATTGTTTTAAATCTCTAATCATGATTGTAGATTTTTCCATCCCTCCTTTAACTTGGTCAACTTTGGCTTTATATATTCTGAAGCTATATTATTATTATGTGAATTGCAATTTAGATTGATTCTTTTCTTATTATGAAATGTTCCTTTTATTTCTAGTAATGTTTTTGCCTTAAAAAGTCTACTTTGTCTGATACTATATAGTTACAATAGCTTTCTTTTGGTTAATGTTTACTTGGTATAATTTTTAAACACCTTTTTACTTTCAGCCTTTCTGTATCCTTATATATAATATATCCATTATGAAAAGCATATAGTTAGATCTTTAAAAAAATTCAGTGTGATTATTTTGTCTTTTAATTAGTGTTTCATACATTTGTATTTTTAGGTACTATAGCATATTAAGTGGAGACCACATATTATATCAGATATGTTCATTGTTTCTTCTATATTATCTTGTTAGTTATATATTCTTTATTTTTCTTTTAATGGTTACTAAGAAGATTATGAATCTTTTGTTAATTACAGCCTACCTTAAATTAGTATTTTTACCAATTTCTAATATAACAGTTTCACTTTTCATTTATACTGCCTCCTTTTATGCTACTGTTGTCATATATTTTACTAGAGCATATGTTTTAAACCCCATAAGACATCACTGTTTTAAAAATCAGCATTAATATATATTTTATTCTCTTTTTGTTTCTGTTTCCTTTCCTGAATTTCCTTTCTTTCACTGAGGATTGTGCTCTTCTACTTAAAGAACTCCGTTCAGAAGTTCTTTTAGTGGAGATCTGCTAGCAACAGATTCTCTTAACTTTGTTTGTCTCTTTTAATGGCACATTAAAAGAATGTTATTCCAATGTTTGTGAGTTCTGTAATTTTCGTTTAATAGTTAGCTATCAGTTTTATTGTTGCTCTGTTAATATGCTGTATTTTCTGTTTTCTCTAGATGTTTTTTTCCCTCTGTCTCTGGTTTTCAGCAGTTTATTATGTGCCTAAAGTATCATTTAGGGATTCCCAGGTGGCTCAGGGGTAATGAATCTGCCTGCTAATGCAGGAGACATGGGAGATACGAGTTCTATCCCTGGGTTGGGAAGATTCCCTGGAGAAGGAAATGGCAACCCACTCCAATAGTTTTCTATTGGAAAAATCCAATAGACAGAGGAGCCTGGCAGACTACAGTCCATGGGGTCGTAAAGAATCAGACATGATTGAGTGCCTGAACATGCACGCTAAATGTCATTTGCTTTATATTTATACTCTTCCTGGTTTAAAAATATGCAATTTGATGGCTTTTGTCAGGTTTGGGAAAATTCTGAGCCCAAACTGCTTCAAATATTGCTCGATCCCATTGTTTCTTTTTTTCTGACATTCCAATTACATGTGTGTTAGATTTTTTTCTTCATGTCTCATATGTCTATTATGTTCTTTTCTGTATTTTCTGTTCCCCTCCACCCTCATATCTGTTCTTCAATCTGAGTGGGTTTTTTTTTCCTCTTGCTGAAGCTATCTTCTGGAATTCACTAACTCTATGTTTTGCAATGTCTAATCTGCTATTAAACTCATACACTGAAGTCTTAAGTATTTTTTTTTCCAATTTTAGGCTTTCCATTTTTTATTCTTAAAAAATAGATTCCAAATTTCTTGTGAAAGTCTCTATTCTTTCTAATTTGTAAAAAATATTAATCACAATTATTTTAAATTTAATATATGAATATTTTTATTGATTTTTTTCTTGCTAGTATTTTTTCAGTTATTTGATTCTTTGTTAAAATAGCATGCCTCATTACTTTGAATTGAATGATGGACATTTTGTATGAAAAATTGTAGGCTCTGAATAACATTATTTTTCTCCAAACAGGGTTAAGCTGTTTCTCCAACAGGTTAAGCTACCTCCAAACAGGTAGCTACAGTATACGTGGATCATCTAAATGTTTGCTGCTGCTGCTAACTCACTTCAGTTGTGTCCGACTCTGTGCGACGCCATAGATGGCAGCCCACCAGGCTCCCCCGTCCCTGGGATTCTCCAGGCGAGAACACTGGAGTGGGTTGCCATTTCCTTCTCCAATGCATGAAAGAGAAAAGTGAAAGTGAAGTCGCTCAGTCGTGTGTGACTCTTAGTGACCCCATGGACTGCAGCTTACCAGGCTCCTCTGCCCATGGGATTTTCCAGGCAAGAGTACTAGAGTGGGTTGCCATTGTCTTCTCCTCTAAATGTTTAGACTTTGTTAAAGATGACCTATTTCAGCTTTGCCTTTTCTCCAAGGAACTCTTAGAGTATGGTCCTTTTCCCCTAGACAGTGACTCTTCATGGGCATTATTTGAAAGCCTAGAGTGGTTATCACAGCCCCCCACCTTGTTGGACTTAAACTCCAACCTCTGTTATCCAGCACTGTGTTACTCCTAAAATCTTTTCTTACACCTTTAGCCTTCCAGCTGCTCTTTTCTGCTGGCTTTATTGAAACTGCATTTTGTGCAGCTTTAGAGTTGGCAATGCTCCAAGGGAAAATTATACAGAGATTGTTTGGACTCACTTCACTAATGCTAACTCTTTCATAATTTTGCTCCTCAAATATCTGGCACTTCTATCCTCAGTTCAGTAACATTGTTGTTTTCTCTCTTGAACTCTATTCTCTGATGCTGAAAATGGCCAAATGGCCTAAGAAAAAACACCAGAGTGAATATAATGATTACTTCTATACTTTCCTTCTCTCAGTGATCTTGTCTTGCTTGCATTGATTGCTCTCAAAGTGTTTTTATGTATTTGTGCATGCATGTGAGGGCTAAGTTGCTCCAGTCATGTCCAACCCTGTGACCCTATGGACTGTAGCCTGTCAGGCTCCTCTGTCCATGGGATTCTCCAGGCAAGAATACTGGAGTAGGTTGCCTTGCTCTCCTCCAGAGGATCTTCTTACCCAGGAATTGAACCTGGATCTCTTATATCTCCTGCATTGGCAGGTGGGTTCTTTCTCACTAGCACCACCTGGAAAGCCCTTTATGTATTTGGTTCATCTTTTAAGAGTATTTTTATTTGAAGGGTTAGTTGACAGAATCTACTCTGTTATAACTGGAACTGAAAATCTTCCTTTGCTTTTTGAACATGTCCATATTCATTTTTTCTGGGCTCTTCTGTAATTTTTGGAAAATGATGTTTTCTGGTTGCTTGTATTGATACATTCCCTGCTCTCAAAAACCCATACTAACTATTTTTCTTTTATACAGAGTAATGATATTTAAAAATCAGTATCTGAATCCTAGGCTCATCAGGGAATGTTAAAACTACTAAGTTAAATGGTATTGGGGAATAGTAAATTCACATAATGCCTAAGTATCATCTATTAGATTTCTTGCTAACTGCAAAAAGGAAAACAAACCTTGACAATGGAGAGAATGGATAGTCATCACCCTTACCAAGTGACCAAACTTGGTGTTGATAGCAGTGAAAAAACCTGATATATGTGCCTTCTGATGTGATGTAATGTAATATGAAATGCATGACTTCTGATATGAAGTACTCTTGCCAAAAAAATGTTTTACTGGCATTTGATTGTGCTTTCAGACCTAAAGGAAGTATAGGGGATTGAGAAATAAGACACATGATACTATTAAGAATCAATCAGACAAATCTAGAATGTGAAATATTCTATAAGACAATTGGCCTGGGCTCTTCAAAGTCATTGTCATAGAAACAATGATGATGGTAGGGGACTGGCACTAACTAATCTTGATTAAGAAATTAAAGAAATATAACAACCAAGCACAAGGAGTGAATTTTGTTTAGGTTTTAGCTTGGGAAAAAAACCTATAAGTGACATCTTTTGGATAATTTGCAAAATTTGAATAAGGAGGTATTTAGTGATATTGGGAATTATTTTTAATTTTCATAATACCATGGTTATGTGGACTGATGTCCTTGTTTTTAGGAGATGTTTCAGTATTTAAGGAAGAAGTGTCATAGTGTCTGCAATTTACTTTCAAACAACATACACACAGTTATACGCATGTACAGAGAAGAGAAAAAGAGAGGCAAGAAATAAGTATCGCAAAATGTCAGATTTAGAAACTAGGTGGTAATTATACAAATGTTCATTGTACAACATTTTTGTAGTTTACAATTTTTATAATAATAAATTGGGGGGAAATCAATAGGGAAAATGGGCTCAACATTAGGGGAAAAGTAAGCATTTCTACATGGGCATCAGGCACATGAAAAGATGCTCAAAATCTCTAATTATTAGAGAAATGCAAATCAAAACCACATGAGATACTGCTTCACATTGGCAAGGATGGCCAGTGGCCACCATTAAAAAGTCTGCAAATGAAAAATGCTAGAGAGGGTGTGGAGGAAAGGAAACCTTCCTACAATGCTTGTAGGAATATAAGATAGTGCAGCAACGATGGAGGCTCCTCAGAAAACTAAAAATAGAGTTGCTGTATGATCCAGCAATTTGACTTTTGGACATACATCCAGACAAAACTATAATTCAAAAAGATACATGCAGCAATATTCACAATAGCCAGTTCATGGAAACAAGCTAAATGTTCACTGACAGATGAGTGTATAAAGAAGATGTGGTGTATATATAGAATATTATTCAGCCCCCATAAAATAGAACGAAATAATGCTGCTTGCAGCAACATGGATGGACTGAGAAATTATCATACTAAGTCAGTTAAGTCAGAAAGAGAATGACAAATACCATATATAGCACTTATATTTGGAATCTAAAATATGACACAAATGTACTTATCTATGAAACAGAAACAGATTCAGAGACGTAGATAGAGAACAGACTTGTGGTTGCCAAGGAGGGGATGATGGAGGGAAGGAAAGGAGTTTGGGCTTAGCAGAGGCAAACTATTACATATAGAATGGATAAACAACAAGATCCTACTGTATAACACAGGGAACTATATTCAATATCCTGTGATAAGGCATAATGGAAAAGAATATAAAAAGTATACATATGTATAACTGAACCACTCTGTTGTGCAGCAGAAATTAACACAACATTGTAAATCAACTATATGTCAATTAAAAAAGTACAAAACCACAGACAGAAAAAAAGTAACCACGTTCTCAATATTCCTTTACAAAAATATAGAATTTGAGAGAAATGTTATTAGCTTCTATTAAAAGAACACAAAAATGCATATAGTAATAGACTATTCTCCAAGAAATTCCATGGCAAGTAAATAGTTTTTAAAGTTTTGAGGGACTTTCTTAAGATTTCAAAGGAATTCTTTTATTTTGGGGGGTGGGTGGTGAGGGGAAATGCTTAAACTAAAACTAAGAGTGAAAGACATTTTTTTTTTCAGTTCTCTGGTGCTTTTTACACTCAGCTATGCCAATTTCAGGAAAATGATGTAAGATTAGGGAGAAAAATGCTAACCAGAGAGTTTGAGAATGTTGCCAACGCTGCAATGTGCAGTGCATGTGAGGTTTGAGTAAGGAAAAAGAAACATTGGTCCCTGCTCTTATGGAACTGGTAACCCTATAGGGAAGACGGCTGTTAATTAAAAATTCACACATATAAACTTTGATAAGAGCTACAAAAGAAAAGTGAAGTTCTCTAAAGACTATATGGGGAGGGTAGAATCTAAGGCAGATCTGAAAAGACTTCCTCCGAGAAGTGTTGCTTAGACTGAGAACCGAAGGCTGAAGTGGGGTAAAATAGCAGTTACTTTCAAGCAAAGGGAAAAGCCAGTGTACTAGTTTGAAAAGAGAAGAAGCAAAAAGACATTTGAGAAACTGAATAGGATGTAAGGCTGGAGTGCAGAAAGCAAGGGAATGGTTAACAAGTTAGGTGGGAGGTGGAAACAGAGGCCGCAGCATACTATATTTAAGCATAATGGAAAATTACTGAAGCAGGACAGTGACATAATCTGATTTACATCATTAATAGTTCTCTCTGGTTAAAGTATGCAGAAAAAAATGAAGGGGGTGATTATGCCAAGAGTTTAGAGAAGATTGCTGGTAGTTTGAAGGCTGGAGGCATGTCAGTGGATATGGAAGTAAATGGATGGATTTGAGAGATAGAGGGTATTGGATATGTAACATGAGGGAAATGTCATGGATGCCTTTCAGATTTCCAGTTTCAACAGCTACATGAATGGTGGAATCATTTCCTGAGAAAAATATTAAATGAGAAACACGTTTGAATTTGTTTCTGACTTTGAGATGTTCTTAAGGCATGAGATACTGAATCAGATACCTCTGTATGTCTGGATATCTTTAAAAATTATAAGTCTATGATAATTACAAGTAAATTTCACTTCCAGTAGACAGAATTTGTTCCTAAAATGAAAGAAAATTAAATAGAGATGAGCATCAAATCATTCCATTAGAGTCTCTGATTATGTACATAATACTATGAATCAGAGATGATTCTTTGGGACTGCTTGTGAAATAATTTAATTAATTGTATTTTATTACCTATTTTAGCATGTTTTACCTGAGTGAGTGTTTGAAAGAAAGCTAAAACATCAAATTAACTTGATTTTCCCCTTCCCTTTCATTTTCTAGGAGTTCCACAGCTAAATATGATTAGCGTCTTTTATAAAATTTATAAAAGACAAGGAGTGACAGGATTTTTCAGAGGCATGACTCCAACTTTCTTAAAGTTGTTTCCTTCAGTTTGCATAAGCCGTATGGTTTACGAATCAGTAAAACCACTCTTGGGAATAGCATAAAAATGAAGTCCTGAACTATCATTTTATGTACATTTATAAGCATGAACATATCCTTGCTTTCTCATTAAACTTCAAGAGATCTGTATTAAAATATGATGTATCTATTTTCCAAAAAGATAAACATATAAATTAGACTTAACTATTAAATTTTAATTTTATGTAAGCCAGAATTAAAGTTTATTAAGTTCTTTATGAATTAAGATGTTTAATTTTCCCCGTGCACCAGCCCCAAGCATCCTGCATCCTACATCGAACATAGGCCGGCGCTTCATTCCTACATGATAGTATACATGTTCCAATGCCACTCTCCCA
>SJYT01018619.1:151109-207433 GCA_006410635.1 Cephalophus harveyi
AATAATTCAGCTTCTAAAATTCACATAAACAAGATTAAAATAAAGCAAGTGCCTTATGTGAAATTAATATGGCACCATGCTTCTGTAATTAAAACTGCTAGAAATTGAGGTTTTTTAAGTGACCTTTTCTTCTAAAATATAGAGGAAAAAAGCTGGATCCCTTAGTAACCCTACAGATTATAAAGATCAGGTATTGATTTAAAACAATGACATATGGCAAAATAAATGCTTCAATAGATCTGAAGCATTTAAAGTATTTTGCCATAAATTTTTTCCTCTATATTTTAGAATAAGATTTATGAATGGCAGCATGGCATATTAATTGGAACTGTTGTTATGTACATTCCATATTCCTGGATTTGTATAAATGGTCTGTCTGATTTTAACCTGTGAGTTTATGTATCTTCCCTTTATTTTGTTTATTAATAGAGATAGAAGTATTTCTACATACTATATGCAACACAATTAATATATAAAAGATTATATATGGCTATAGCCAACATTTTAATAACTATAAATGGAATATAACTTTAAAAATTGTGAATCACTAGGTTGTACATCTAAAACTGATACAATGTTATAAATTTCTATCTCAATTTTAAACCAAAGGTTATATGTGGACATGAAAAGTCTAACCCCAGGCTGTTCAAAACAGGTTTAATCCCACTAGGTTGTCTATAAAGACAAGGAAAAGAGAAAATGAGAAAGTGGATCTACTCTGCCAAGGACTATAACAAATCACTGAATTGGTTTCTGAAGAGCTTGTGGAGTAAAGGAAAAAATGTAATAAATGTTCTATAGGCAGGCATGTGTTTTATTCCACTTAACCATAAAGTAAGACAATAAATATTTGCTTGTATGTATGTATGTATAGATATGGATGCCAACATGTTATATACCTACACACACATATACATGCATAAATATGATACAACGCACACACATATATAAAAATCACAATTTTTTCAAGCATCAAAATTGAAGGGGAGGGATAGATGTAAAATGTTAATATAGTAGTTAAGTATTTGAGTACTCACAATGTGATAGGTATTATAGAAAACATATATTGTCTTCCTATTTAATATACAGAAGCCAAAACACTCCTCCTCTTGTTACTAATAAGATAAATAAGAAACACTTCCAGACCTGCCATGTAATTCAAGATTGCCACAGATACAAATTCCCTCAGAAATCTTGACTGTGTCTATGAATTTCCTCAATTATCACTGGGTCTTTGTTAAATAATAGAAATTTGGTTTATGTTCTCTATCCTTGATACAGATATTCAAACATCAATTTAAAAATTGTGGGTTGTTTGTGAAAATATTAATTAATATTATCAAAACATGAATATTTTAAATGAGAACAGTTATTATTAAATTAATATCTTTTATTTATTGAACGCTCCCATGATCAGGTTTGCCAGTCTGAGAAAAAAAAGGGAAATTGGTTCCATCTTTAAGTATATATATAAGGGGGTCTTTCTGATTCAGGAATTGAACTAAAGTCTCTTAAATCTCCTGCATTGGTAGGCAGGTTCTTTACCACCAGCGCTGCCTGGGAAGCCCTATACATAAATATATAGCTCAGTTGCTTCAGTTATGTCTGACTCTTTGCCACCCTATGGAGTGTAACCTACCAGGCTCCTCTGTCCATGAGATTCTCCAGGCAAGAATACTCGAGTGGGTTGCCATGCCCTCCTACAGAGGATCTTCCCCACCCAGGGTCTGAATCCATGTCTCCTGCATTACAGGTGGATTCTTTACTGCTGGGCCACTAGGGAAGCCCATATATATATAAATATACTTAATAATTAAACATGTAGCATTTCACAAAGAAAATAATAAATCAGTCGTGTACTCACCATATTATTTGACTGTCATTTTTGCTTCAAACAGTAACTTTTGTTTTCTCCTCTCTTGAGAAGTTATCCTTATCTTCAAGTAAATGTTTCATTCCCATGCATATTTTAATATTTTTCTGTATATGAATGTATCCATAAATATTTAATATAGTTATATATTGTATACATCATCTAAAATTTGCTTTCACTCAAAATTGTTAGATTTATCTATGCTGATATGCATAATTTCATTCATTTCTACTCCTATATGGCATTCCCTCATATAGATAAATGTGAATATATTTATCTAATTTTCTAGTGATAGGCAATTGTGTTATGTTAATTAAAATGAAAAATAGATACTCAAACTATAATAAATAGTCAATATTTTAATATTTTAAATTTAAAAATTTTAATTAAAAATTTAAAATATTGTTTTTTAAATTATTTACTTTAATTGGAGGCTAATTATTTTACAATATTGTAGTGGCTTTGCCATACATTGACATGAATCAGCCATGGATGTACATGTGTTCCCCGTCCTGAACTCCCCTCTCACCTCCCTCCCCATCGCATCCCTCTGGGTTATCCCAGTGCACCAGCCCTGAGCACCCTGTCTCATGCATCGAACCTGGACTGGTGATCTGGTTCACATATGATAATATACATGTTTCAATGCTATTCTCTCAAATCATCCCACCCTCATCTTCTCCCAGAGTCCAAAAGGCTGTTCTATACATCTGTGTCTCTTTTGGTGTCTCACATATAGGGTTATCATTACCATCTTTCTAAATTCTATATATATGTGTTAGTATACTGTATTGGTGTTTTTGTTTCTGACTTACTTCACTGTGTATAATAGGCTCCAGTTTCATCCACCTCATCAGAACTTATTCAAATGTATTCTTTTTAATGGCTGAGTAATATTCCATTGTGCATATGTACCACAGCTTTCTTATCCACTCATCTGCTGATGGACATCTAGGTTTCTTCCATGTCCTGGCTATTATAAACAGTGCTGTGATGAACATTAGGGTTCAGGTGTCTCTTTCAGTTCTGGTTTCCTTGGTGTGTATGGCCAGCAGTGGGATTGCTGGGTCATATGGCAGTTCTATTTCCAGTTTTTTAAGGAATCTCTACACTGTTCTCCATAGTGGCTGTAATAGTTTGCATTCTCACCAACAGTGTAAGAGGGTTCCCTTTTCTCCACACCCTCTCCAGCATTTATTGTTTGTAGACTTTTGGATAGCAGCCATTCTGACTGGCGTTAGATGGTACCTCACTGTGGTTTTGATTTGCACTTCTCTGATAATGAGTGATGTTGAGCATCTTTTTAAGTGTTTGTTAGCCATCTACATGTCTTCTTTGGAGAAATGTCTGTTTAGTTCTTTGGCCCATTTTTTGATTGGGTCATTTCTTTTTCTGGAATTTAACTTCAGGAGTTGCTTGTATATTTTTGAGATTAAGTCTTTGTCAGTTGCTTCATTTGCTATTATTTGCTCCCATTCTGAAGGCTGTCTTTTCACCTTGCTTATAGCTTCCTTTGTTGTGCAAAAGCTTTTGAGTTTAATTAGGTCCCATTTGTTTATTTCTGCTTTTATTTCCATTACTCTGGGAGGTGAATCATAGAGGATCTTGCTGTGAGTTATGTCGAAGAGTGTTTTGCCTATGTTTTCCTCTAAGAGTTTTAGTTTCTGGTCTTACATTTATATCTTTAATCCATTTTGAGTTTATTTTTGTGTATGGTGTTAGAGAGTGTTCTAGTTTCATTCTTTTACAAGTGGTTGGCCAGTTTTCCCAGCACCACGTGTTAAAGAAATTGTCTTTTCTCCATTGTATATTCTTGCCTCCTTTGTTGAAGATAAGGTGTTCATAGGTGCATGGATTTATCTCTGGGCTTTCTGTTTTGTTCCATTGATCTATATTTCTGTCTTTGTGCCAGTACCATACTGTCTTGATGACTGTAGCTTTGTAATAGAGCCTGAAGTCAGGCAGGTTGATTCCTTCAGTTCCATTCTTCTTTCTCAAGATTGCTTTGGCTATTCGAAGTTTCTTGTATTTCCATACAAATTGTGAAATTATTTGTTCTAGTTCTGTGAAAAATACCGTTGGTAGCTTGATAGGGATTGCATTGAATCATTGCTTTGGGTAGTATACTCATTTTCATTATATTGATTCTTCCAATCCATGAACATGGTATATTTCTCCATCTATTTGTGTCCTCTTTGATTTCTTTCATCAGTGTTTTATAGTTTTCTATATATATAGGTCTTTTGTTTCTTTAGTTAGATATATTCCTTAGTATTTTATTCTTTTTGTTGCAATGGTGAATGGAATTATTTCCTTAATTTCTGTTTCTGTTTCCTCATTGTTACTGTATAGGAATGCAAGGGATTTCTGTGTGTTAATTTTATATCCTGCAACTTTACTAAATTCATTGATTAGCTCTAGTAATTTTCTGGTGGAGTCTTTAGGGTTTTCTATGTGGAGGATCATGTGATCTGCAAACAGTGAGAGTTTTACTTCTTCTTTTCCAATCTGGATTCCTTTTATTTCTTTTTCTGCTCTGATTGCTGTGGCCAAAACTTCCAAAACTATGTTGAATAGTAGTGGTGAGAGTGGGCACCCTTGTCTTGTTCCTGACTTTAGGGGAAATGCTTTCAATTTTTCACCATTGAGGATAATGTTTTCTGTGGGTTTGTCATGTATCACTTTTATTATGTTGAGGTATGCTCCTTCTATTCCTGCTTTCTGGAGAGTTTTTATCATAAATGGATGTTGAATTTTGTCAAAGGCTGTCTCTGCATCTACTGAGATACTCACATGGTTTTTATCTTTCAATTTGTTAATGTGGTGTATTACGTTGATTGATTTGCAGATATTGAAGAATCCTTGCATCCCTGGGATAAAGCCCACTTGGTCATGATATATGATCTTTTTAATATGTTGTTGGATTCTGTTTCCTAGAATTTTGTTAAGGATTTTTGCATCTATGTTCATCAGTGATATTGGCCTGCAGTTTTCATTTTTTGTGGCATCTTTGTCAGGTTTTGGTATTATGGTGCCCTCCTAGATTGAATTTGGGAGTTTACCTTCCTCTGCAATTTTCTGGAAGAGTTTGAGTAGGATAGGTGTTAGTTCTTCTCTAAATTTTTGGTAGAATTCAGCTGTGAAGCAATCTGGTCCTGGGTTTTTGTTTACTGGAAGATTTCTGATTACAGTTTCAATTTCTGTGCTTATGATGGGTCTGTTAAGATTTTCTATTTCTTCCTGGTTCAGTTGTGGAAAATTGTACTTTTCTAAGAATTTGTCCATTTCTTCCAAGTTGTCCATTTTATTGGCATACAGTTGCTGATAAGAGTCTCTTATGATCCTTTATATGTCTGTGTTGTCTGTTGTGATTTCTCCATTTTCATTTCTAATGTTGTTGATGTTGATTCTTCTCCCTGTGTTTCTTGATGAGTCTGGCTAATGGTTTGTCAGTTTTATTTATCTTCTCAAAGAAGCAGCTTTTAGATTTGTTGATTTTTGCTATGATCTCTTTTGTTTCTTTTGCATTTATTTCTGTCCTAATTTTTAAGATTTCTTTCCTTCTACTAACCCTGGGGTTCTTCATTTCTTCCTTTTCTAGTTGCTTTAGGTGTAGAGTAGGATTATTTATTTGACTCTTTTCTTGTTTCTTGAGGTATGGCTGTATTGCTATGAACCTTCCCCTTAGCACTGCTTTTACAGTGTCCCATAGGTTTTGGGTTGTTGTGTTTTCATTTTCATTTGTTTCTATGCATATTTTGATTTCTTGTTTGATTTCTTTTGTAATTTGTTGGTTGTTCGGAAGCGTGTTGTTCAGCCTCCATATGTTGGAATTTAAAAAATTTTTTCATGTAATTGACATCTAGTCTTACTGCATTGTGGTCAGAAAAGATGCTTGGAATGATTTCAATTTGTTTGAATTTACCAAGGCTAGATTTATGGCCCAGGATGTGATCTATCTTGGAGAAGGTTCCATGTGCACTTGAGAAAAATGTGAAATTCATTGTTTTGGGGTGAAATGTCCTATAGATATCAATTAGGTCTAACTGGTCCTTTGTATCAGTTAAAGTTTGTGTTTCCTTGTTAATTTTCTGTTTAGTTGATCTATCCATAGGTGTGAGTGGGGTATTAAAGTCTCCCATTATTATTGTATTGTTAATTTGCCCTTTCATACTTGTTAGCATTTGCCTTACATATTGTGGTGCTCCTATGTTGGTTGCATATATATTTATAATTGTTATATCTTTTTCTTGGATTGATCCTTTGATCATTATGTAGTGTCCTTCTTTGTCTCTTTTCATAGCCTTTGCTTTAAGATCTATTTTATCTGATATGAGTATAGCTACTCCTGCTTTCTTTTGGTCTCTATTTGTGTGGAATATCTTTTTCCAGCCCTTCACTTTCAGTCTGTATGTGTCCCTTGTTTTGAGGTGGGTCTCTTGTAGACAACATATATAGGGGTCTTGTTTTTGTATCCATTCAGCCAGTCTTTGTCTTTTGGTTGGGGCATTCAACCCATTTACATTTAAGGTAATTATTGATAAGTATGATCCCGTTGCCATTTACTTTATTGTTTTGGGTTCGGGTTTATATGCCCTTTTTATGTTTCCTGTCTAAAGAATATCCTTTAGCATTTGTTGGAGAGCTGGTTTGGTGGTGCTGAATTCTCTCAGTTTTCGCTTATCTGTAAAGCTTTTGATTTCTCCTTCATATTTGAATGAGATCCTTGCTGGGTACAGTAATCTGGGCTGTAGGTTATTTTCTTTCATCACTTTAAGTATGTCTTGCCATTCCCTCCTGGCCTGAAGAGTTTCTGTTGAAAGATCAGCTATTATCCTTATGGGAATCCCCTTGTGTGTTATTTGTTGTTTTTCCCTTGCTGTTTCTAATATTTGTTCTTTGTGTTTGATCTTTGTTAATTTGATTAATACATGTCTTGGGGTGTTTTGCCATGGGTTTATCCTGTTTGGGGCTCTCTGGGTTTCTTGGACTTGGGTGGCTATTTCCTTCCTTATTTTAGGGAAGTTTTCAACCATTATCTCCTCAAGTATTTTCTGATGGCCTTTCTTTTTGTCCTCTTCTTCTGGGACCTCTATGATTCGAATATTGGGGTGTTTAACATTGTCCTAGAGGTCTCTGAGGTTGTCCTCATTTCTTTTAATTCTTTTTTCTTTTTTCCTCTCTGCTTCATTTATTTCTACCAATCTATCTTCTACCTCACTTATCCTATCTTCTGCCTCCATTATTCTACTGTTGGTTCCCTACAGAGTGTTTTTGATCTCATTTATTGCATTACTCATTATTGATTGACTCTTTTTTTATTTCTCTAAGTCCTTGTTAAACATTTCTTGCATCCTCTCAGTCCTTGTCTCCAGGCTATTTATCTGTAACTCCATTTTTTATTTTTATTTTTACTTTATTTTACTTTATAATACTGTATTGGTTTTGCCATGCTGCTGCTGCTGCTGCTAAGTCGCTTCAGTCGTGTCCGACTCTGTGCGACCCCATAGATGGCAGCCCACCAGGCTCCCCCGTCCCTGGGATTCTCCAGGCAAGAACACTGGAGTGGGTTGCCATTTCCTTCTCCAAGGTTTTGCCATACGTTGACACAAATTCGCCATAGGTGTACATGAGTTCCCAATCCTGAACCCCCCTCCCACCTCCCACCCCGTATCATCTCTTTGGATCATCCCCATGCACCAGCCCCAAGCATTCTGTATCCTGTATCAAACATAGACTGGTGATTTGTTTCTTACATGGTAATTCCATTTTGTTTTCAAGATTTTGGATCATTTTTACTATCATTTTGAATTCTTTTTCAGGTAGACCCCCTATCTCCTCCTCTTTTGTTTGGTGTGGTGGGCATTTATCCTGTTCCTTTACCTGCTGAGTATTTCTCTGCCTTTTCATCTTGCTTAGATTGCTGTGTTTGGGGTGGCCTTTCTGTATTCTGGCAGTTTGTGGTTCCTATTTATTGTGGAGGTTCCTCTCTTTGGTTGGCTTGGACGGGTGGCTTGTCACGATTTCCTGGTTAGGGAAGCTTGGGTCGGTGCTTTGGTGGGTGAAGCTGGATTTCTTCTCTCTGGAGTGCAATGAAGTGTCCAGTAGTGAGTTTTGAGATGTCTGTGGGTTTGGTGTGACTTTGGGCAGCCTGTATATTGAAGCTCAGGGCTATGTTCCTGCGTTGCTGGAGAATTTGCATGGTATGTCTTGCTCTGGAACTTGTTGGCTCTTGGGTGGTGCTTGGTTTCAGTGTAGGCATGGAGGCTTTTGGATAAGCTCTTATTGTTTAATGTTCCCTGGAGTCACGAGTTCTCTGGTGTTCTCAGGTTTTGAACTTCCGCCTCCTGCCTCTGGTTTTCAGTCTTATTTTTACAGTAGCCTCCAGACTTCTCCGTCTATACAACACTGTTTTCAAAGAGTAAAAATTAAACCCATTAGAGGTTTTTATACTTTTATGAGCAAAGGATGGGGGAAATTCCAAAGGTCTCTTCAGAATTAACGAAGAAACAAAGGCGCTTGAACAGGTACTTTCACACTTCAGAAAACAGAGAAGTCAATTTGAACATTATTACCAGAGTGATAAATTACTATTTAAGATTTGCAATTTTAGACTTTGGGGGTTAAAAACACAATGTAACCTCTGGAGTTCACCTTTGATTATCTTAAAAAACACCTTTGTTGGGGCTTCCTTGGTGCCTCAGAGGTAAAGAATCCACCTGCCTACCAATGCAGAAGACACAAGTTCCATTCCAGATCTGGGAAGATCACACACGGCACAGAGCAACTAAGCCCATGTATCACAACTATTGAGCCTGCCGGGGAGCTGCAATTTCCGAGCCCATGAGCCCTAAAGCCCGTGCTCTGTGGCAAGAGGAGCCAAAACAAAAAACAAAAAAACACAAAAAACCCAGCTCTGTTAAGAAGGCATTGGAACTTATGGCTACTAAGGGAGAAAGCAGGGAGGGATAAATTGGGAGATTGGGATTGACATATACATACTGCTGCTGCTGCTGCTAAGTCGCTTCAGTCGTGTCCAACTCTCTGCAACCCCATAGACGGCAGCCCAAGAGGCTCCCCCGTCCCTGGGATTCTCCAGGCAAGAACACTGGAGTGGATTGCTATTTCCTTCTCCAATGCATGAAAGTGAAAAGTGAAAGTGAAATCACTCAGTCGTGTCCGACTCTTAGCGACCCCATGGACTGCGGCCCACCAGGCTCCTCCGTCCATGGGATTTTCCAGGCAAGAGTGCTGGAGTGGGGTGCCATTGCCTTCTCCGGACATATACATACTACTATACATAAAACAGATGACTAATGAGAACCTACTGTATAACACAGAGGACTTGACTCAAATCTCCGAAATCACCTTTATGGGAATAGAATCTAAAAAAGAGTAGATACATGTATAACTGATTCACTTTGCTATATAGCAGAAACTGGCACAACATTGTAAATCAACTATACTCCAATAAAAATTAATTAAAAATAAAATCATAAAAAAGAAGTCATTGGAACATCTGGTGGTCCAATGGTTAAGACTCAACGCTTTCACTACAGGGCCATGAGTTCTAGCCCTGCTTGGGGAAGTTCTGTATGCTGTGCAGAGTGGCTAAAGAGAAAAAAAAAAAAAAAAAAAAAGCCATTGGATATTCTTTCTTTGAAGTGCCTGGGCAAGTCTTCTTTTCTTAAAAATCTAAATATTGTTTGCCTTTTTCTTACTGATTTGTAGGACTTTTTCAAACTTCTGCATAGGACTCATTTGTTAGCAATATGTATTGTGAATACCTTTTCCAGTTTGTGACTGGAATATCAACTTTTTAAATTGTGTCTTTGGATGAACAGCAATTCCAAATGTTGATGAAGTCTATCATTTCTCAATTTTCCTTTCATGGTTTGTAGTAAAAACAAAAAATAATAAGAGACTGTATGTGACCTACAATGCCTAAAGTATTTACTAATTAGTTCTTTATAGAAAAAAAAATCCCTGAGCTATACTAATGAGTTGAATATAGTTGTGATTCATAGTTTAAAATTTGTTTAGCTGCCATCACCACTGTCAAATCTGCTTCAAGATACCCATGAATTTGGTGAATAAACATTGGATTGCTGAGTCCAGGCACCAAAACTTATCTAAACTCTAAGATATCCATGAAAACAACAGGAATAAGCAGCCTTACTTATTCTTTCCAAATTCTGTGTAAGGTTTTTGGGGAAGCCAATTTTCATATGGAACCCTAACTTCAAAGGAGTTTAGAAACGCAGTTTTGAGCATTTCACAGTCTCCAAAGAAAAATGTAGAATGAAGGTTGGAAGAGCCAGTCCAAAGTATTTGCCATAGCCCCCAAGTAATTCTATAAACAACTGATACTATTACACCAAATATCCCACTAATGAAATTTCCAAACTGCTTGTTGTAAGGATATGGTTTCTAACAAGAAAAGCAGTAAAGCAAACTTTTAAATGCTTACCATGGCCTAGTTGCAAACACTTTACATCTTTTTTTTTTTTTTTACTTTTATAATGATCTTATGAGGTAGGCATAATTGTTATCCCCTTTTTGTAAGTGAGAAAATGGAGTCTTGGAGTAGTTAAGTAGTTTGCCTAAGGTTGCATAAGTGGTAAGTGGTAGACGTGGGATTCAAGTTCAGGTGTGTCTTCTAGTGCTTCTCTAGGGGTAGAGAGATGAAACAAACTTTTGTTGGAGAGATTCTAAGTCAGTCACCAAACATGAAATACTAGAAAAAGTTAAGTTTATAGGACAATGGAATGAAAATCTCTCTGGAGAGTATAACTTTGTTTATAGATTTAATAAAACTTTAAACATATGCTGAAGTCTTTTTTCTGTCCAGAACTCTGCTACACTCAGGAAATTGAGTAAGACTCCATTCCTGTAATCAGATAGAAACATAATCAGCCATAATATGATAAATGTAATTTTTTCCTGGTGAACAGTTTGATTACATTCCTACTATCAGTTCAGTTCAGTCACGCAGTCATGTCCGATTCTTTGCGATGCCATGGACTGCAGCACGCCAGGCCTCCCTGTCCATCACCAACTCCTGGAGTTAATTCAAACTCATGTCCATTGAGTTGGTGATGCCATCCAACCATCTCATCTTCTGTCATCCCCTTCTCCTCCCGCCTTCAATCTTTCCCAGCATCAGGGTCTTTCCAAATGAGTCAGTTCTTCACATCAGGTGGCCAAAGTATTGGAGTTTCAGCTTCAGCATTAGTCCTTCCAATGAACAGTCAGGACTGCTGTCCTTTAGAATGGAATGGTTGGATCTCCTTGTAGTCCAAGAGTCTTCTCCAGCACCACAGTTCAAAAACATCAATTCCGCACTCAGTTTTCTTTATAGTCCAACTCACATCCATACATGACTACTGGAAAAACCATAGCCTTGACTAGATGGACCTTTGTTGGAAAAGTAATGTCTCTGCTTTTTAATATGTTGTCTAGGTTGGTCATAACTTTTCGTCCAAGAGCAAACGCCTTTTAATTTCATGGCTGCAGTCACCATCTGTAGTGATTTTGGAGCCCCCCAAAATAAAGTCACTCACTGTTTCCACTGTTTCCCCATCTATTTGCCATGAAGTAATGGGTCCAGAGCCTTAGACTGTGTGGATCACAATAAACTGTGGAAGATTCTGAAAGAGATGGGAATCCCAGACCACCTGATCTGCCACATGAGAAACCTATATGCACGTCAGGAAGCACCTGCATTTATTTAACTTCTATGCAGAGTACATCATGAGAAACGTTGGGCTGGAGGAAGCACAAGCTGGAGTCAAGATTGCTGGGAGAAATATCAATAACCTCAGATATGCAGATGACACCACCCTTATGGCAGAAAGTGAAGAGGAACTAAAAAACCTCTTGATGAAAATGAAAGAGGAGAGTGAAAAAGTTGGCTTAAAGCTCAACATTCAGAAAACAAAGATCATGGCATCCGGTCCCATCATTTCATGGGAAATAGATGAGGAAACAGTGGAAACAGTGTTAGACTTTATTTTGGGGGGGTTCCAGAATCACTGCAGATGGTGACTGCAGCCATGAAATTAAAAGACACTTACTCTTTGGAAGGAAAGTTATGACCAACCTAGATGGCATATTCCAAAGCAGAGACATTACTTTGCCAACCAAGGTCCATCTAGTCAAGGCTATGGTTTTTCCAGTAGTCATGTATGGATGTGAGAGTTGGACTGTGAAGAAAGCTGAATGCCGAAGAATTGATGCTTTTGAACTGTGGTGTTGGAGAAGACTCTTGAGAGTCCCTTGGACTGCAAGGAGATCTGACCAGTCCATTCTAAAGGAGATCAGTCCTGGGATTTCTTTGGAGGGAATGATGCTAAAGCTGAAACTCCAGTACTTTGGCCACCTCATGCGAAGAGTTGACTCATTGGAAAAGACACTGATGCTGGGAGGGATTGGGGGCAGGAGGAGAAGGGGACGACAGAGGATGAGATGGCTGAATGACATCACAGACTTGATGGACGTGAGTCTGAGTGAACTCCGAGAAATGGTAATGAACAGGGAGGCCTGGCGTGCTGTGATTCATGGGGTCGCAAAGAGTCAGACACGGACTGAGCGACTGAACTGAACTGAACTGAACTGAACTATTTTTCTAGTACTATTTGTTGAAAAGACTATCCTTTACTCATGGAATTGTTGAAAATTAATTATACATGTGTAGGTTTATTTCTGACCTCTGAAACTTATTCTTTTTCAAAATAGTTTTAGTAATTCAACATCCTTTGCATTTTCACATAAATTTTAGAATCAGCTTATCAGTTTGTATAAACAAGCCTGTTAGGAATTAGTTTAGGATCACAATTAAATCTCTAAATCAAATTGTAGAGAATCGACTCAATCTATGAGCCTTTCAATCTATCGAGATGCTATATCTTTCCATTTATTTAGGTATTCTTTAATTCAAAAATACTTTCACTTTTAGATGGTATACATATTTAACTAAATTTATTGCTAAGTATTTCAGTTTTTATGCTGTTTAAATGTTATTAAATTTTATTTTCAAATTATTATTATATATATAGAAATATAACTTTTTATATTGACTTGTTTTTGGAAACCTTGCTAAATTCACTTATCAATTCAAAGAGTTGCTTTGTACATTCCTTGTGATTATCTGTGTAAATGATCATGCCATCTGCAAATAAGCAAAGTTTGACTTGCCTCTTTGCAATATGTGTTTTTCCCTTTTTCTTACCTCACTGCACTGGATAGAACATCCAGTACAGCATTGAATAGAAGGGGTGAGAACATTCTTAACCAGTCATTTTGTCTTAGTGGGAGAAAACACTTAGTCTTTCACCATTAAGTATGAATGTTAGCTTTAGTTTTACATAGCTGGTTATTCAAGTTTACTGTTTATTCTTTTACCAGCTTTGAAAATATGTCTTTCAAGGAATGTTTCCATTTCATCTAAGTTGTCAAATTTATTGCCATAGAGGAGTTGATAATGTTCTCTATTATTTTAGTATGTGTAGAATTTGTAGTGATGTTTTCTTTTTAAAAAAAAAAACATATTTTGTTGAAGTATGGTTGACTTACAGTGTTTCAGGTGCAGAGCAAGGTTATACAAATACACATATTTTATTTTTGAAATTATTTTCCATCGTAGGTTATTACTATAGCTCCCTATGCTATACTGTAAACTTTGGTTTCTTGTTGCATATCTATTTTTAACTTAGAAATCTAGCATTCTGTTCATACTAAGTCAAACATGTAGAATCAAAATGTCATAATTTTTTTAGTTGGGCAAATTTCTTAAGATTTTAAAAATAGGCAATGCAAAGAATCTTCAAAGTACTGTACAGTTGCACTCATTTCACATGCTAGCAAAGTGACTCTCAAAATTCTCTAAGCTAGGCTTCAAGACAGTATGTGAACTGAGAACTTCCAGATGTTCAGGCTGGATTTAGAAAAGGCAGAGGAACCAGAGATCAAATTGCCAACATCTATTGGATCATAGAAAAAGCAAGAGAGTTCCAGAAAAGCATCTTCTGCTTCATTGACTACACTAAAGACTTTGACTGTGTGGATCATAACAAACTGTGGAAAATTCTTAAAGAGATGGGAATATCAGACCACCTTACCTGCCTCCTGAGAAACCTGTGTGCAGGTCAAGAAGCAACAGTTAGAACTGGACATGGAACAATGGACGGGTTCCACATCAGGAAAGGAGTGGGTCAAGGCTGTATACTGTCACCCTGTTTATTTAACTTACAGAGTACATCATGTGAAATGCTAGGCTGGATGAGGCACAACCTGGAATCAAGATTCCTGGGAAAAATAGAAATAACCTCAGATATGTAGATGACACCACCCTTATGGCAGAAAGCAAAGAGGAACTAAAGAGCCTCTTGATGAAAGTGAAAAAGGAGAGTGAAAAAGTTGACTTAAAACTCAACATTCAGAAAACTAACATCATGGCACCCAGTCCCATCACTTCATGGCAAATAGACTTGGATACAATGGAAACAGTGACAGAGTTTATTTTCCTGGGCTCCAGAATCATGGCAGATAGTGACTGCAGCCATGAAATTAAAATAATTTAATTTTTTTTCTCCTTGGAAGAAAAGCTATGACAAACCCAGACAGCATATTATAAAACAGACATTACTTTGCCAACAAAGGTCTGTCCAGTCACAGCTATGGTTTTTCCAGGAGTCATGTATGGATGTGAGAATTGGATCATAAAGGAGGCTGAGTGCTGAAGAATTGATGCTTTTGAACTGTGGTGTTGGAGAAGACTCTTGAGAGTCCTTTGGACTGCAAGATGATCAAAGCAGTCAATCCCAAAGGAAATCAATCCTGAATATTCACTGGAAGGACAGATGCAGAAGCCGAAACTCCAATACATTGGCCACCTGATGTGAAGAACTGGCTCATTGGAAAAGACCCTGATGCTGGGAAAGATTGAAGACAGGAGGAGCGGGGGACAACAGAGGACAAGATGGTTGGATGGCATTACGAACTCAATGGATATGAGTTTGAGCAAGCTCCAGGAGATGGTGAAGGACAGAGTAGCCTGGCGCGCTGCAGTCCATGGGATCGCAAAGATTCGGACATGATTGAGAGACTGAATAGCAACAATACGTATGTGTGCTGTGTGTGTGTGTATAAAAAGCGTTTCTACTACTTTTGGTAAAGGCTTGAGAAAGAACATCAAAAACAAAAAAAAGAGAGATGGAGAAATTGGAGAACATAAACTAAATGAAACGGGAGCACTGAATATGCAATAGAAAAAGTGAAACAAACTAAGTAAAAGATCATCATAAGTCCAGTTGTTTTTAAACATGACTGCTCCTTAGAGACATATCTGGCACTTGGAGAAAATGCCATACCTGAGCATTTGTATTTTTCAAGAAATTTGAAGATAATTCTGATATGCATCTGGATTTTAAAAAGTGATTACAAGTTTTTCTATTAGATCCTAGTTTTGGTGATATAGAGTTCTCTTGTTTTTCTGTTGACCAATCATGATACAATGGTATTAAGTGAAAAATAGTTACATAATCACAATAGTAAAAGATGTTTATCAGTTTTCACCATCAATAACCAGACCAAAAATAAAAGATAATTATAATTGCAAGCCATAACGGGAACATAATTAACAATATAAAATAATTACATACAATTTGGGAGGGGCTGGCCAAGCAAAGTGATGTGGTAAGTGGAACTGCATACATCCATATGTTTGCATTCACACAGCCAGTCTATGTCTTTCAGTTGGTGCATTTAATCCATTTACATTTAAGGTAATTATTGATATGTATGATTCTATTACCATTTTCTTAATTGTTTTGGGTTTATTTTCTGTAGGTCTTTTCCTCTTGTGTTTCCTGCCTAGAGAAGTTCCTTTAGCATTTGTTGTAAAGCTAGTTTGGTGGTGCTGAATTCTCCTAACTTTTGCTTGTTTGGAAAGCTTTTGATTTCTCCATCATATCTGAATGAGAATCTTGCTGAATTAGCATAGTCTTGGCTGTGGGTTCTTCTCTTTCATTACTTTAAATATATCATGCCGTTCCCTTCTGGCTTGTAGAGTTTCTGTTGAGAAATCAGCTGATAATCTGATGGGAGTTCCCTTGTATGTTATTTGTCATTTTTCCCTTGTTGCTTTTAATGTTTTATCTCTTGTCTTTAATTTTTGTCAGTGTATTTACTATGTGTCTTGGTGTGTTCCTCCTTGGGTTTATCCTTCCTGGGAGTCTCAGTGCTTTCTGGACTTGGTTGATGATTTCCTTTCCCATATTAGGGAAATTTTCAGCTATTATCTCTTCAAATATTTTCTCAGGTCCTTTCTCTCTCTCTTCTCCTTCTGGGGCCCCTAGAGTGTGAATGTTGGCGCATTTAATGTTATCTCAGAGGTCTCTTAGGCTGGCTTCATTTCATTTCGTTCTTTTTTCTATATTCTGTTCTGTGGCAGTGATTTCCACTATTTTGTCTTCCAGTTCATTTATCCATTCTTTTCCTTCAGTTATTCTGCTATTGATTCCTTCTAGTGTATTGTTCATGTCTGTTTGTTCTTTAGTCCTTCTAGGTCATTGGTAAACATTTCTTGTATCTTCTCAATCTTTGCCTCCTTTCTTTTCCAAAGATCCTGGATTGCCGGGGTCCAGCCCCGGTGGATCCAGGGAATTCGAAGCGTGGACGGCGTTGGCGAGGAAAGATTTATTTATTTATTAATATAGAAACATTAGATTAGGAAGAAATAGTGTAGTAGGAAAATTAAGTGGAGAAAAGAGGCTGAATAACTTGGTTTACGTGGAAAGCCAATAAAGTTCCAGACAAGGAACTTGCACCATCTACGTTGGGCCACCGGCGTCCGTTTGAATATCGGAGAGTGCCCCGCCTTGGGCTCTCTCTCTTACGGATCTTAGAAGCCAGGGCAAGTAAGTAGACATGGTGAACCTCCACACCCCAGATGGGAATTCAGCCGAAAAAGGAAGAAAAGAACGACATGGGGGAAGCCCAGCATCGGTGCAAGACTCCAAAAACTATTTTTCAAAATCAGCTTATATACCCCAACTTGTACATAATGGAATATGCAGAGTTATACAGGGGCAGCAGTCCTGACCCTCATTGAGACAAGGCTTTCTTTTTGCATACCCTCCCATATACAAAAGGTCTCAGGTGGTTTACATTATCTTCTGCCTTGCTAACACTTTTAGGCTCTCTTTCTTAATGAATGTTAATCTCGTTTCCCCTGAAGTGTTTTTCTTTAATCTGCCATCTCCTTAAAGCACTGAAGTCACATCTCTATAGAACAAAGGCACAGTGGGTTATAACAAAGAAGGTACTTAACTCAAAATCTAATGTTGCTACTTGTTTTTTCTATATACCAACTATATCAACAAATAAAAGATATGAAAATTTGACAGCAAGTATTGGCTCAACAAATGAAACCTTTAATCAGTCCTATTCTAATGATTTTGACTCTTCGGAAGCCCCTACATTCCTAGGATGTTTTAAGCTTCCTGTGCCTCCTGCGGTCAGGAGGCCTCAATCACACGCGCAGCTGTACAAGTCCTGCAGGCAGGCTAGAAAGCCATCAGAGGGGTTTCTGGATTGAAACACTCGTATTATGCCCAGGAGATTTATTATCTAAAAGCTCTAATTTCTCCCAGAAAAAGGTGGTGGGGGGGATAGCCCCCTGTTAATGACAGAAGAGTAGGTGGAAAGCATGACACAGTAAAGCAGGCAGACTGGTTTTGGGGGTGGATGCTCAGGAAATTCCAGGGGGAACCCCTGAAGCCTGATCACGTCCTTGCGTTTTGTCAGGCTTCCTTCGCATGACCTTGTCACGGGTGGGATTCCTCACGCTGGCTCCCAGCACTGGATCATCTTCACTATCATTATTCTGAATTATTTTGCTGGAAGGCTGCCTATCTCCACTTCCTTTAATTGTTTTCCTGGGATTTTATCTTGTCCCTCCATCTAGGACATAACTTTTTTTTTTTTTTTCATCGTGATTAACTTTATGTAATATGGTTTTTGTTTTAGCTGCTATGAGACTGTGCTTCTTGCTTCTTCTGTCTTCCCTCTGATGGATGAAGCTGAGAGGCTTGTGTAAGCTTCCTGATGGGAGGGAAGGGTGATTGGAAAAACTGAGTCTTGCCCTAGTGGGCAGGGCCTTGCTCAGTAAAGCTTTAATCCAATTATCTGCTAATGTGTGGGGTTGCACTTCCTCCCTGGTAGTTTTTGGCCTGAGGCAACCCAGACCTAGAGTCTACAGGCTCTGTGGTAGGGTTAATGGCAAACTACAAGAGGGTTTATGCCAAGGGGGACCTTCCAGTGCCCCCATCCCCACGCCTCCACAGGAAGCCCTGCATATCTAATGTTGCTACTTGTTTTTTCTATATACCAACTATATCAACAAATAAAAGATATGAAAATTTGGCAGCAAGTATTGGCTCAACAAATGAAACCTTTAATCAGTCCTATTCTAATGATTTTGACTCTTCGGAAGCCCCTACATTCCTAGGATGTTTTAAGCTTCCTGTGCCTCCTGCGGTCAGGAGGCCTCAATCACACGCGCAGCTGTACAAGTCCTGCAGGCAGGCTAGAAAGCCATCAGAGGGGTTTCTGGATTGAAACACTCGTATTATGCCCAGGAGATTTATTATCTAAAAGCTCTAATTTCTCCCAGAAAAAGGTGGTGGGGGGGATAGCCCCCTGTTAATGACAGAAGAGTAGGTGGAAAGCATGACACAGTAAAGCAGGCAGACTGGTTTTGGGGGTGGATGCTCAGGAAATTCCAGGGGGAACCCCTGAAGCCTGATCACGTCCTTGCGTTTTGTCAGGCTTCCTTCGCATGACCTTGTCACGGGTGGGATTCCTCACGCTGGCTCCCAGCACTGGATCATCTTCACTATCATTATTCTGAATTATTTTGCTGGAAGGCTGCCTATCTCCACTTCCTTTAATTGTTTTCCTGGGATTTTATCTTGTCCCTCCATCTAGGACATAACTTTTTTTTTTTTTCATCGTGATTAACTTTATGTAATATGGTTTTTGTTTTAGCTGCTATGAGACTGTGCTTCTTGCTTCTTCTGTCTTCCCTCTGATGGATGAAGCTGAGAGGCTTGTGTAAGCTTCCTGATGGGAGGGAAGGGTGATTGGAAAAACTGAGTCTTGCCCTAGTGGGCAGGGCCTTGCTCAGTAAAGCTTTAATCCAATTATCTGCTAATGTGTGGGGTTGCACTTCCTCCCTGGTAGTTTTTGGCCTGAGGCAACCCAGACCTAGAGTCTACAGGCTCTGTGGTAGGGTTAATGGCAAACTACAAGAGGGTTTATGCCAAGGGGGACCTTCCAGTGCCCCCATCCCCACGCCTCCACAGGAAGCCCTGCAACACTAACTGGTAGTTTTGGTTCAGTCTCCTGTGGGGTCACTGCTCCTCTGGGTCTTGGTGCATGTAAAATTTTGTTTGTGCTCCTCAAGACTGGAGTCTCTGTTTCCCCTAATCCTCTGGAAGTCCTTTAATCAAATCCTGCTGGTGCTCAAGGACAGATTCCCTGGGGATTCCCAGTCCCTTTGTCAGATCTCCAGGCTGGGAAGCTTGATGTGGGGTTCAGAAACTTCACAATAGTGTGAGAACTTCTTTGGTATTATTGTTCTTCAGTCTGTGCGTCATCCACCTGGCAGGTATGGGATTTGATTTTAATGTGTTTGCACCCCTACTACCATCTTGCTGTGGCTTCTTTTTTGGACATGGGGTATCTTTTTTGGTGGGTTCCAGCATTCTCCTGTCAATGGTTGTTCAACAGCTAGTTGCGATTTTGGTGTTCTCACAGGAGAAGATGAGTGCATGTCCTTTTATTCTGCCATCTTGAACCAGAAGCTGATGTTTTCTTCATATCGGAAATATTTTTTCTTTATTGGTCTAGGTGAGGTTTATCAATTTTATTATTTTTTCCATGAAAATAGCTTTTAATTTTACTAATTCTCTTTATTGTCTTTTATTTCATTGATTTCACATCTTTAAAATCCTTCTTGCTACTTATTTGGCATTAATTTGCTCTTTTTTTTTTATAATTTCTTAAAGAAGAACCTTAGTCACATATTTAAATTTTTCTGGTTTTCTAACACAAACATCTAAAGATATAATGTTAATCTAGGCACTAGTTTAGCTGTATTCTACATGTTTTGATATGCTTTCATTATCATTCAGTTCAAAATATATTCTGATTTTTCCTGTGATTTCTTCTTTGGCCCATTTGTTATTTAGAAGTAAATCATTTAATTTCCAAGTGTTTGTGTAGTCTTCACTATCTTTTTATGATTGATTCCTAATTTAATTTTATTGTGATCAAAGATATACTGTGTATGATTTCAGTCATTTAAGTTACTGACTTGCTTTATGGCCAGCATATGATCTTCCTTAGTCTTTCAACTTTACATGTGCAGTTGAAAATAATGTTGATCATATTACTGAAGTATTTTATGCCCTATTGAGAGTTTCCTCATTCTATCAATTGTTTGGCTCTAATTGTGGATGTATCTATTTCACTTTTCAGTCTGTCCATTTTTACTTTATGTAATTTCAAGCTTTGTTATTAGCTACATATACCTTATGATTGTTATACCATCTGGTGAATAAACCCTCCTAAGATTATAAAATGTCTTTGTTGTCTTTAAGTCTTCTTTGGTTAATATTAATACAGCTACCCCAGCTTCCTCAAGATTAGTGTTTTCAAGTATTTTCTTGTCCATCCATTTACTTTTAACCTATTTGTATCTTTATATTTCAGTTTTTTAGAAAGTATATAGTTGGGTCTTGTTTGCTTTGCCTTTTTATTGAAGCATATAGAGTAATTATTGAAATGGTTTTAAGTCCCACATCTTTCTTGTTTTGCTTATCTCAACTGTTCTTTTTCCTTTTCCCCTCTTACATTCTTTTGTATTAATTCAGTGTTTTTTGGTATTCTATTTTATCTCTTCTATTGGTTTATTAGCTATATTTCCATGTTTTTTTCAACAGTTGCTCTAGGGTTTCTAGCACGCAGTTTTAAATGTATGCTAACTCGCTTCAGTCGTGTCTGACTCTTTGCAACCCTATGGACTGTAGCCTGCCAGGCTTCTTTGTCAATGGGGATTCTCCAGGCAGAATACTGGAGTGGGTTGCCAGGTCCTCCTCCATTTAAATGTATTCTGCTGCTGCTAAGTCGCTTCAGTTGTGTCTGACTCTGTGCGACCCCATAGATGACAGCCCACCAGGCTCCCCCGTCCCTGGGATTCTCCAGGCAAGAACATTGGAGTGGGTTGCTATTTCCTTCTCCAATGCGTGAAAGTGAAAACTGACAGTGAAGTCGCCCAGTCGTGTCTGACTCTTTGAGACCCCATGGACTGCAGCCTACCAGGCTCCTCCATCCATGGGGTTTTCCAGGCAAGAGTACTGGAGTGGGGTGCCATCGCCTTCTCTGATTTAGATGTATACTACCTCACATATAATGTGAGAACCTTTTAGTAGTATACTTCTACGACCCCTCTCCCATCCTTTTTCCTATTGCTGTCATATATTTTACTTCTACATAAGTTCCACAATATATTTTGCTTTTGACAGTTAATTATCTTTTAAAGAAAAAGTCCTTAATATTTACATATGCCTATTCAGTTCAGTTCAGTTCAGTTCAGTCGCTCAGTCTTGTCTTGACTCTTTGCAACCCCATGAATCACAGCACGCCAGGCCTCCCTGTCCATCACCAACTCCCAGAGTTCACTCAGATTCAAGTCCATCGAGTCAGTGATGCCATCCAGCCATCTCATCCTCTGTTGCCCGCTTCTCCTCCTGCCCCCAATCCCTCCCCGCATCAGAGTCTTTTCCAATGAATCAACTCTTCACATGAGGTGGCCAAAGTACTGGAGTTTCAGCTTTAGCATCATTCCTTCCAAAGAAATCCCAGGGCTGATCTCCTTCAGAATGGACTGGTTGGATCTCCTTGCAGTCCAAGCTACTCTCAAGAGTCTTCTCCAGCACCACAATTCAAAAACAGTAATTCTTTGGCACTCAGCCTTCTTCACAGTCCAACTCTCACATCTATTACTTAGAATATTTTCTAAAAGCTTTATTAATAGCCTTCTGTTTATTAATTCCTAAATCTCATTCATTTAAATAACATGTATTTTATCATGTGCAGTCACATCTCAGTTATCTTTATTTATATATGCTTTATATCTAATATAAAGCATAAGTTTATTAGGTCGAATTTTAACTTAGAATATTTTCTAAAAGCTTTATTAATAGCCTTCTGTTTATTAATTCCTAAATCTCATTCATTTAAATAACATGTATTTTATCATGTGCAGTCACATCTCAGTTATCTTTATTTATATATGCTTTATATCTAATATAAAGCATATGTTTATTAGGTCGAATTTTATTTGTTTACACACCTAGAGCACACTAGATGGTGAGCTGCTATGAGAGCAGATTTAATGTTCTTTACTTTTATATCTTTAACACTTATTAATAACAAATGGAATAAATAACATCCCAAACTGTTATTTTGAAAAATAAGTGAATTTTATTCTGTGGTCTGTGGAATTTTATAAGAAAACTTTTAAAAACACTGGTGGGCTTGTCATTAGATTATGCCATTGACTTTCAAAGGATATGACTAGGGATTGAGGGTGCAAAGCTTCAATGCAACAAATCACAGAACTAGGTTTTTACCTACTCCCTCAACCCTATCTACTGCAATTCTGTAGAGCCTCAACTGTAGATGATTTCAGGCTCTTTTTGTGGGAGCCTGTAAGAGAGTATAAGGAATGGTAGAAATATGTGATGTTCCCGAAGATAAAGTAAAAAGTTAAATATTTCAGGATGGAGGGCGTGGTCAGCAGTGTTAAACAGAACTGGGATTAAGTAAAGCAAGCATTTTAGTGTCCTCTGGATTCTGTGATGAGGAAGTTCAGTGAGGTAGGTGGTGGTGGCTGAGATGAGACTGCAGTGGATCCAGGAGACAGGTGGGAGGTGAAGAGGAGACAGGTTCTTGGAAACAACCGCAGGTTCCCAGGGAGTGGAAGAGAGAGACAGAGACGAAGGCTGCTAGCGGGAGGACTACGTTCTTTAGCTCTACCTCCGCTGGGTCAGCGGGGTCCCGACTGCAAAGCGATGACCTACGCGGCGGCACTGGGCGCTCTCAGCAGAGGTGCAGGTCGAGCAACTCACTGACCTGCTGCCCCAGGGGCATTGAGTTTGCCGGGAAGATCCTTTCCGCCAGCGCTCTTTAGATGCCGCCCGGGGAGAGGAACGCCTTCCTCCCTCCCAAGGGAGGCGTTCTTCCTCCCTCCAAGCTCTCTTCGGCTCGCGGTCGACTCAGGCTCGGAAGGTCCCGGCCGCCGCGTTTGGCGCCTCGGCTTCCCACTTCTGGGAGGGCGGACGCTCACGCGGCGTCCCGGCCAGGGCCTCCCCCACGAGGCTCTTGAAGCGACGCCCGAGAGCCGCTGGCGCGGACCCTCCCGCCTCAGGGGGCTGAGAACCGCGGTGGCTTGAGTCGGGCGGTTGCGGCAGCCCGGCTGCCCGCGCGGACCCGGAGCAGCTGCGGCGTCGAGGAGGCGGCAGGTGGCGTGGCCGCCGGCGGGACGCCCTCCCTGGGCCAGGAGGAGAGGCTGCCTGCGGTCCCCGCCGCCGCGGGGCAGCGCCGGGCGGACCATGCAGCGCTGGCTGCGGGGCTTCGGGCTGCCCGCGGGGAGCTGCCACACCGACGAGGAAGACTACCTACGCTACAAGAACCTTTTCCAAGACCTGGACCACAACGGGGACGGGGTGGTGGACATCTTGGAGCTCCAAGAGGGCCTGAAAAACTGGAACCCCTCTTTTGCTCGGGAGAAGGTGAGTGGCCCCGCCTGTCCGTAGAGGTCCTGGGCAGAAGGTAAAGGTGTTACTGGACCAGGATTCTTGGGTTTCCCTAATCAATAAAAATTGATAAGAGGTCAGTCAGGAAATTCAGGCAAGGCTTTATTGGGGCCACTGCTGCAACAGGGGATCGTGAAAACAAGTAAGCTTTCCTTACTCGCTCCCAGAGACGGGAGCAAGCTGATTCCTACTATGGGGTTGGGTTCAGTTCAGTTCAGTCGCTCAGTCGTGTCTGACTCTTTGCGACGCCATAAATCGCAGCACGCCAGGCCTCCCTGTCCGTCACCAACTCCCGGAGCTCACTCAGACTCACGTCTGTTGAGTCAGTGGTGCCATCCAGCCATCTCATCTTCTGTTGCCCCCTTCTCCTCCTGCCCCCAATCCCTCCCAGCATCAGAGTCTTTTCCAATGAGTCAACTCTTCCCATGAGGTGGCTAAAGTACTGGAGTTTCAGCTTTAGCATCATTCCTTCCAAAGAAACCCCAGGGCTCATCTCCCTCAGAATGGACTGGTTGGATCTCCTTGCAGTCCAAGGGACTCTCAAGAGTCTTCTCCAACACCACAGTTCAAAAATATAAATTCTTCAGTGCTCAGCTTTCTTCACAGTCCAACTCTCACATCCATACATGACCACAGGAAAAACCATAGCCTTGACTAGACGGACCTTTGTTGGCAATGTCTCAGCTTTTCAATATGCTATCTAGGTTGGTCGTAACTTTTCTTCCAAGGAGTAAGTGTCTTTTAATTTCATGGCTGCAGTCACCATCTGCAGTGATTTTGGAGCCCAGAAAAATAAAGTCTGACACTGTTTCCACTGTTTCCCCATCTATTTCCCATGAAGTGATAGGACCGGATGCCATGATCTTCCTTTTCTGAATGTTGAGCTTTAAGCCAACTTTTTCACTCTCTTCTTTCACTTTCATCAAGAGGCTCTTTAGTTCTTCTTCACTTTCTGCCATAAGAGTGGTGTCATCTGCATATCTGAGGTNCATCTGGAAGTTCACGGTTCATGTATTGCTGAAGCCTGGCTTGGAGAATTTTGAGCATTACTTTACTAGCGTGTGAGATGAGTGCAGTTGTGCGGTAGTTTGAGCATTCTTTGGCATTGCCTTTTTTGGGGATTGGAATGAAAACTGACCCTTTCCAGTGGACTGTGTGGACCACAGTAAACTGTGGAAAATTCTGAAAGAGATGGAAATACCTGACCACCTGACCTGCCTCTTGAGAAACCTGTATGCAGGTCAGGAAGCAAGAGTTTGAAATGATCAACAGACAGGTTCCAAATAAGAAAAGGAGTACATCAAGGCTGTATATTGTCACCCTGCTTATTTAACTTATATGCAGAGTACATCATGAGAAACACTGGGCTGGAAGAAGCACAAGCTGGAATCAAGATTGCCGGGGGAAATGTCAATCACCTCAGATATGCAGATGACATTACCCTTATGTCATTAGTGAAGAGGAACTAAAAAGCTTCTGATGAAAGTGAAAGTGGAGAGTGAAAAAGTTGGCTTAAAGCTCAACATTCAGAAAATGAAGATCATGGCATCCGGTCCTATCACTTCATGGGAAATAGATGGGGAACAGTGGAAACAGTGTCAGACTTTATTTTTCTGGGCTCCAAAATCACTGCAGATGGTGACTGCAGCCATGAAATTAAAAGACTCTTACTCCTTGGAAGAAAAGTTATGACCAACCTAGATAGCATATTGAAAAGAAGAGACATTACTTTGCCAACTAAGGTCCGTCTAGTCAAGGCTATGGTTTTTCCAGTGATCATGTATGGATGTGAGAGTTGGACTGTGAAGAAAGCTGAGCACTGAAGAATTGATGCTTTTGAACTGTGGTGTTGGAGAAGACTCTTGAGAGTCCCTTGGGTTGCAAGGAGATCCAACCAGTCCATTCTGAAGGAGATCAGTCCTGGGATTTTTTTGGAGGGAATGATGCTAAAGCTGAAACTCCAGTACTTTGGCCACCTCATGGGAAGAGTTGACTCATTGGAAAAGACTCTGATGCTGGGAGGGATTGGGGGCAGGAGGAGAAGGGGACGACAGAGGATGAGATGGCTGGATGGCATCACTGACTCGATGGACGTGAATCTGAGTGAACTCCGGGAGTTGGTGATGGACAGGGAGGCCTGGCGTGGTGCGATTCATGGAGTCGCAAGGAGTCGGACACAACTGAGCGACTGAACTGAACTGAATTGAACTGAGTGGGTTTCTGATGACTCATTCACCATTTACTGAACTGACACAGAATTTCATTAGCCTTTGCGAATGCAAGAGTCAAAGACATTATCTTTTCTCTAGTCATTCACCACCCATGATTCATGCTTTCAGAGTTTTCTCAAATGACAGACATACATGGGTTCCCAGAGCTGCGATCCCACACCGAAGTCCGAGGGGGAGTCAGACCTTGATCCATGGGTTTACACTGATTGTTTTAGTACCTTGCCTAAATTAGGGATGCCTTTCTTTCTAGATGAATCTTGACTTGATTATTTAAAAACTGTTTAGATGGAAGTTTCAGAATACCAAGAGAAAACAATCATCTTATTTCCAGTGCAAAATAGTCTTCTGATATTAACCTACTTTTTCAGCTCTCTACCAGTGAGATGTGTGTGTGTGTGTATGTTTGTATGTATTAGAGGTCCAAATGGTTCCCATGGCTCAGGAAGTTCGTTGAGTTCTATACTCCAAAAATGTATTGCTCTGGTTTGATTATCTCATCTCAATCCTATATCCTCCCACTCTGCTTAGTCTTTTCAGATTGATGCTAAGCAAGCCATCTCCTTGACTTTATTTTTCTTTTGTCCCTGGATCCTGTCTCTTAGGACAGTCTCTGGTAAGCCAGAATTCTAGGACCCTGTACCTCAGTCTGTCAAGTGTGTTAGGCTTCTGCTTACCCGAGAAGGGATATCAGAGAATAAACCTTAGAGAGAGGTAGGAATCAGAGAGGAGTGGTAGGAATATAGGAACATTAACATGAATACTGCTTTAGTATGTACACTGTGTCTTTGAAAATGGTATGCCATTCATGAAAGGTATTACACTTAAGCCCTCATTTGGAAGAACTCCACTTCCTTGTTTTGTCTGTACAGCAGGCCAGCAGCTTCTGGTTAGTGCTTTATGTGATAGGCCTGGTGGGTCCTGTTATCATTATATGGCCCCTTTGGAGTATAATAGGACATTTGGTCCAATGCAGTGTACTCTATATACACATGTTGTGAAATCAAACACCCTTTACTGTTGGATTTCCACCTGAGGCTTTGCAGGCAAGTAAGGCAAACACATACTTAGAGTATGTCAATTCCAGTGAAGATGAAACACTTTCAGAGTAGAATAGCTTCAGGGTAATAGACTTGCTGCTCAGTGGCTGGTAGGTTCCCTGAAACGATGATGTTATGTCTGTGCTTTGGTGTCTGATGGCAGTAGGTTGGGCATTTGGAAGCATCAGTAGCGATATTAGGCTTGGAAAGTGGATATGCATCCATGAAAGAAAAGAAAGAAAAGTTCAGTTGCTCAGTCGTGTCTGACTCTTTGTGACCCATTCACTGTAGCCTACCAGGCTCCTCTGTCCATGGGATTTTCTAGGCAAGAGTACTGGAGTGAGTTGCCATTTCCTTCTCCAGAGGATCTTCCCAACCCAGGGATTGAACACGGGTCTCCCACATTGTAGGCAGACGCTTAACCGTCTGAGCCACCAGGGAAGTCCTGTGCATCCATGCATCCATGGATGGCGTCTATCTCCACCACCACGGCTGTTCCATCCCTAAGTCTACTGTGTCAGCACTGCTCTTCATATGTCAGCTGATGAGAGAGTCTGGCTGACTTCAGCTGGCTGGGTCACTGTATCTACTTGGTTATTTTGTACCTCTTCCACAGTAGCAACTGTACAAAATGAAAATATTTTTACTTTGTGTTCACTCCCATAGATCCATCCTCATGCATATTCCCCAGACCTCTGTGTCTCTGATCTTTTAATCTTTTTCTTGCCAGGCTACTGATCATCCAAACAAGCTACTCATCACTGTCCACAAGTCTCTATACATTGTTATTTCTGTCCACTTCTCTTTCTACATAAAGTGAATGATCAGGTACACAACTTGACATTATTCTCTCTCTCCCCTTATTGCTGTCTTTCTGGACTGTTCTTGAATGGTATTATAGTGCACATCAAGCTATTTTCGATTTGCATTCACATACTCAGAAACCCATCCAAGGACCAAGCTCATCCTTTTCCACCTGTGTTGGCTGGTAGTCCATGTATTTATAGGAATGAGTTTAAGGAGAAGTGATGGTATAACAGTGGTGAAGCGTGGAGATCTGAACCATTCTTTGTTTTGTTTATACTCTGGTTCTGCTTGTGCTTGATCTCAGATTTCTCTTCCATTATGGAGATTGCTCCTGGACTCACCAAAACTTATGACTTGGTGAGTCTGATAAAACCCAGCTCATGATAGTCAACCATGGCTGTGTGTTCATTTTAATTTAATTTTGTTATTATTTTTTAACATTTTTTTTAAATTTATATTTATTGTGGCTGTGCTAGGTCTTCATTGCTGCGTGGGCTTTTCTCTAGTTGCAGTGAGTGGGGCTACTCTCTAGTTGTGGTGCGCAGGCTTCTAGTTGCAGTGGCTTCTCTTGTTGCAGAGCACGGGCTCCAGGGCACCTGGGCTCTGGTAGTTGCAGTTCCTGGGCTCTAGAGCACAGGCTGAATCGTTGTGGTGCCTGCACTCAGTTGCTCTGTGGCATATGGGCTCCTCCTTCCTGGTCCAGGGATCAAACCCATGTCTCCTGCATTGGCAGGCAAATTCTTCACCACCAAGCCACCAGGGAAGCCCTGGGTAATCATTTGAAGTTCCATATTTAAGGACTCTGTTTCTATCAGGGTCCTGTAGCATGTCAGGAACTGTTACTTTTCTCCTGCAGACTCTCCTTTGGGGGCTCACTATAAACTTCTCATAATATCTTTTCATACTTCTGATACTTTCAATACCATAGAGTCTGCTGAGTCAGGTGGCCCAAGGGGCAGGGCCACTCGTGCTATAGCTAGGACATGTTGAAGAGCTCTTGCCCATTATGGTCCCCATAGAATGCTGTTAGCTTTTCCTGGTTCTCAAAAGTGAGTCAGAACAGTTTTCTCAATTTTGAAATACATTACCTCCAGAACTCAGAAGCCTTAGATGTTGGTTTCCCTCTTAGGGAGGTATGAGATTCAGTCATTTCCCCTTTATTTTGGTGGTGGTGGTGGGACATATCCTGGCATACCCCAGACCACTGGTTATGGAAATACTTAATTGATGTGGTAGACCCATGAATCTTTATTGATTTTATTATTTCTCATTCTCTGGAGGCATATATCTTACCAACTGTTGCTGCTGCTGCTAAGTCGCTTCAGTCGTGTCCGATTCTGTGTGACCCCGTGGGCGGCAGCCCACCAGGCTCTGTCGTCCCTGGGATTTTCCAGGCAAGAGTACTGGAGTGGGTTGCCGTTGCCTTCTCCGATATCTTACCAAGGCTTCCAACATATTGCTACTTCTTGTTTACCAAGTCCATTTAACATGTTTTCATCAATATAGAGGACCAGCATGATGTTCTGTGAATGTGTAGTTGGACCAGATCCCTTTATGACAGAAGGTGGAGATTTAAATGTATTTATTGCCCATCCCACATGAATGTCAACTGGTTATCTTTCTTGGTAAATGGAAAACAGTACATTCATCAGATCAATGGCCATATGCTGTGTCCTTGAGGCTGTGTTAATCTGCTCTAGTAAATACCACATCTGGATCTAGAGCTGCAGTTGACTTGTCTGCTACTTGGTTGAGTTTGAAGTCGTCCACTGTCATCCTTCTCCTCACCTAGCTTTTGTAGGGCTTATACTAGTGAATTAAGTGGTGAGGGCCACCATCCCTGAATTTCTTAGTAAGTCTTTAGGGATAGTACTAATCTTTGTGTTAGGAAGTGATATTGGTTTTTTTCCAATTTTTAAAATTGTGATAAAAATTCATGTATTATAAAATTTAGCATCTTAAAGCACTTTTAAATGTACAGTTCAGTGGTATTAAATCAGTTCAGTTCACTCAGTTGTGTCCAACTCTTTGTGACCCCATAGACTGCAGCATGCCAGGCTTCTCTGTCCATCATCAACTCCTGGAGCTTACTCAAACTCATGTCCACTGAGTTGGTGATGCCATCCAACCATCTCATCCTTTATTGTCTTTCTCCTCCTACTTTCAATCTTTCCCAGCATCAGAGTCTTTTCAGATGAGTCAATTCTTTGCCTCAGGTGGCCAAAGTATTGGAGTTTCTGCTTCAGCATCAGTCCTTCCAATGAATATTCAGGACTGATTTCCTTTAGGACGGACTAGTTGGATCTCCTTGCAGTCTAAGGGACTCTCAAGAGTCTTCTCCAACACTACCATTCAAAGCATCAATTCTTCGGTGTTCAGCTTTCTTTATAGTCCAATTCTCACATCCATACATGACTACTGGAAAAACCATAGCTTTGACTAGATGGACCTTTGCTGGCAAAGTAATGTCTCTTCTTTTAAATATGCTATCTAGGTTGGTCATAACTTTTCTTCCAAGGAGCAAGCGTCTTTTAATTTCATGGCTGCAGTCACCATCTGCAGTGATTTTGGAGGTCCCCCCCCCCTTGCAAATAAAGTCTGTCACTGTTTCCATTGTTTCCCCATCTATTTGCCATGAAGTGATGGGACCAGATGCCATGATCTCAGTTTTCTGAATGTTGACTTTTAAGCCAACATTTTCACTCTTATCTTTCACTTTCAGTAAGAGGCTCTTTAGTTCTTCTTCACTTTCTGCAATAGGGTGGTGTCATCTGCATATCTGAGGTTATTGATATTTCTCCTGACAGTCTTGATTCTAGCTTGTGTTTCATCTAGCCTGGCATTTCACATGATATACTTTGTATATGTTAAATAAACAGGGTGACAATATGCAGCCTTGATGTACTCCTTTCCCGATTTGGAACCAGTCTGTTGTTCTATGTTCATTTCTAACTGTTGCTTCTTGACCTGCATACAGATTTCTCAGGAGGCAGGTAAGGTGGTCTGATATTCCCATCTCTTTAAGAATTTTCCACATTTTGTTGTGATCCACACAGTCAAAGGCTTTGGCATAGTCAATGAAGCAGAAGTAGATGTTTTTCTGGAACTCTCTTGCTTTTTCGATGACCCAGTTGATGTTGGCAATTTGATCTCTGGTTCCTCTGCCTTTTCTAAATCCAGCTTGAACATCTGGAAGCTTGCAATTCACGTACTGTTCAAGCCTGGTTTGAAGGATTTTGAGTATTACTATGCTAGCGTGTGAGATGAATGCAATTGTGTGGTAGTTTAAACATTCTTTGGTATTTCCTTTCTTTGGGATTGGAATGAAAATTGACCTTTTACAGTCCTGTGGCCACTGCTGAGTTTTCCAAATTTGCTGCCATATTGAGTGTAGCACTTTCACAGCATCATCTTTTAGGATTTGAAATAGCTCAAGTGGAATTCCATCACGTCCACTGACTTTGTTTGTAGTGATACTTTCTAAGGCCCACTTAACTTTGCATTCCAGGATGTCTGGCTCTAGGTGAGTGATCACACTGTTGCAGAGACCAGTAATGAGAAGCCAAGCAGCACACTCAGAGAGTTGGAGAACTCAGGTTTACTATGCCTGCAGGCCCAGGGGAGTTAACACTCCAAGCTTTGAGCCCCAAACGAAGAGGTTGCAGAGTTTTTATAGAGAGACTATAGTGGGCAACACTAGCTGCTAATAGGCTGGTTTAAACTAAGGGATTTCATGAATGTAGGAACAGCAGTCAAGACGGGAAGGGGATGCCTGACCTTTACACGGACAGGAAATGTTTAAGCAGGTTTGCAGGGGCTGGGCAATTGCAAAGAGCAGGACAAGGGTGAGTGAGATAAGCTCCAGTTCCTAGTATTGTAAGTCCCCACTTTCTGAGACTAAATGACCTACATGATCCAGACTTTGTAAGGAGCAAGCTGAGTTACAAAGGCAGAATGAGTAGGAGATTATGTAAAATTTAACTCTTCCTCTTCAATACCATTGCGGTTCTCTGGGTCATGAAGATCTTTTTTGTATAGTTCTGTGTATTCTTGCCACCTCTTCTTAATATCTTCTGCTTCTGTTAGGTCCATACCATTTCTGTCCTTTATTGTGCCCATCTTTGTATGAAATGTTCCCTTGGTATCTATAATTTTCTTGAAGAGATCTCTAGTCTTTCCCATTCCATTGTTTTCCTCTGTTAGTTCACATTGTGCATTGATCACTGAGGAAGGCTTTCTTACCTATCTTTGCTGTTCTTTGGAACTCTGCATTCAAATGGGTTAAAATACATTTTTATATTCAGTTCAGTTCAGTCATTCAGTCGTGTCTGACTCTTTGCGACCCCATGAACCATGCATGCCAGGCCTCCCTGTCCACCACCAACTGCTGAAGTTTATCCAAACTCATGTCCATTGAGTCGGTGATGCCATCCAACCATCTCATCCTCTGTCATCCCCTTCTCCTGCCCTCAATCTAACCAGCATGAGAGTTTTTTCAAATTCAATTCTTCACATGAGAGTTTTTTCAAATTCAATTCTTCACATCAGGTGGTCAAATACTGGTGTTTCAGCTTCAACATCAGTCCTTCCAATGAACACCCAGGACTGATCTCCTTTAGGATGGACTGGTTGGGTCTCCTTGTAGTCCAAGGGACTCAAGAGTCTTCTCCAACACCACAGTTCAAAAGCATCCATTCTTTGTCCCTCAGCTTTCTCTATAGTCCAACTCTCACATCCATACATGACTACTGGAAAAATCATTGCCTTGACTAGACGGACCTTTGTTGACAGAGTAATGTCTCTGCTTTTTTATATACTCTCTAGGTTGGCCATAACTTTTCTTCCAAGGAGGAAGTGTCTTTTAATTTCATGGCTGCAGTCATCATCTGCAGTGATTTTGGAGCCCCCCAAAATAGTCAGACACCGATTCCACTGTTTCCCCATCTATTTCCCATGAAGTGATGGGACCAGATGCCATGATCTTCGTTTTCTGAATGTTGAGCTTTAAGCCAACTTTTTCACTCTCCTCTTTAGCTTTCATCAAGAGACTCTTTAGTTCTTCACTTTCTGCCATAAGGGTGGTGTCATTTGCATATCTGAGGTTATTGATATTTCTCCCAGCAATCTTGATTCCAGCTTGTGTTTCTTCCAGCCCAGCATTTCTCATGATTGGAAGTTCACAGTTCACGTATTGCTGAAGCCTGGTTTGGAGAATTTTGAGCATTACTTTACTAGTGTGTGAGATGACTACAATTGTATGGTAGTTTGAGCATATTTTGCCATTGCCTTTCTTTGGGATTAGAATGAAAACTGACCTTTTCTAGTCCTGTGACCACTGCTGAGTTTTCCAAATTTGCTGACATATTGAGTGTAGCACTTTCATAGCATCATCTTTTAGGATTTGAAATAGCTCAACTGGAATCCCGTCACTTCCACTAGATTTGTTCATGTTTGTATTTAATTTTTATGTTAAATACATTTACTATTTAATTATATTAAATGCATTTAATAATAATATTCATTTGTGCAATTATCACCACTATCCATCTCAGGAACTCTCTCATCTTTAAAATGGAAACTCTATACCCGTTAAACAGTAACTCCTCATCACCTCCTTCTTCCTGGCCTGGACAATCACCATTCTATTTTTTGTCTCTTGATTCTGACGACTCTGTGTCTCTCATGGAAGTGGAATCATACAGTGTTTGTCTTTGTGTGACTGACTGACTTCATTTAGCATAATATCCTCATCATCCATCTATGTATCTTCCCTGGTGGCTCAGCTGGTAAAGAATCTGCCTGCAAAGTGGGAGACCTGGATTTGATTCCTGGGTTGGGAACATCCCCTGGAGAAAGGAACTACCCACTCCAGGATTCTGGCCTACAGAATTCCATTCACTGTATAGTCTGTGGGGTCGCAAAGAGTCAGACACAACATAGCGACTTTCACTTCAGTTCACTTCACTTCCCTCCATGTTGTAGCATATGTTAGAATCTTCCCTTTTTAAGCCTGATTAATATTCCATGGTATGTATATACCCCATTTTTCAGTTCAGTTCAGTCACTCAGTCGTGTCCAGCTCTTAGCGACCCCATGAATATCAGCATGCCAGGCCTCCCTGTTCATCACCATCTCTCGGACTTCACTCAGACTCACATCCATCGAGTCCGTGATGCCATCCAGCCATCTCATCCTCGGTCGTCCACTTCTCCTCCTGCCCCCAGTCCCTCCCAGCATCAGAGTCTTTTCCAGTGAGTCAACTCTTCACATGAGGTGGCCAAAGTACTGGAGTTTCAGCTTCAGCATCATTCCTTCCAAAGAAATCCCCGGGCTGATCTCCTTCAGAATGGACTGGTTGGATCTCCTTGCAGTCCAAGGGACTCTCAAGAGTCTTCTCCAACACCACAGTTCAAAAGCATCAATTCTTTGGCGCTCAGCCTTCTTCACAGTCCAACTCTCACATTTTGGTGCTGTATTATTCTCTGCCTTTCATTGTTTTTCTCTAGTGCAGTGATGCTTCCATCAACATCCATCCAATTATATAGTTTTTGTAATTAGCCAGTGCATTCTCTTCCCATCCCAGCTAATCATCTACCACCAATGATGGTGTTCCATGCGCAGTCAGCTTCCTAAGGCCATCTGTGGTACCAGTTGCCATAGGTTGTATTCCATGAGAACTGCCTCTGCTACTCAGATTCACTCTTGAGAAGTTTACTGGGAAGTGCTCCTAGGGACAGTACCTGAGAGGGCTGGCGGAAGCAGGACTGGACAGAGGGAGAAGTTGAACTGTGATGGAATTACAACAGAGGCTTCAGACAATTCAAGAGGAACTCTGGATCTTAAGAGTTCCTTGGGAGCCAATGTGAGTCACATATCTCAAGGAGGGAGTTATTACATAGGCCCTTAAAACTGTCATATCTTGGGACTTCCCTGGTGGCCCAGTGGTTATGAATTCACCATGCAGTATGGGGACTGTGGGTTTGATCCCTAGTCAGGGAACTAAGATCCTACATGCTGTGGAGCAACTAAGCCTGCACACTGCAACTAGAGAGTCTGAAAGATCAAAGATCTCTTGCAGCCAAATAAAGCAACAAATAAATATTAAAAAAAAGAGTTGTCCCATCTTGAGGCAGGAAGACCAGGTCTTTGTTACCTGTCCCCTGCCTCCTTCACCCCTTCCCCCATTTATTGAACATGGGTTGCTCCTAGGGAATGACTTTAGGCAAGGTGAATCTTTTCAGCCCTGAGTGACATAAAGGGAGGGACTCAACTGAGGGCTGTCAGTATTAACTGACAGCTACTCTCAGTCGTGAGGGGGACTGGTGGGCAGTGCACTATAGAATTTACTACAGTGATAAATTTTGAAAGTAATGCTGATAAGATTCATTGGTTAATTGGATTTGTACTGTGAGGTATAATAGGAAGTCAAGAATGACTCCAGTATTTTCAGTTTGAAAAAATGAATGGATAATGGTGCTGTTTGCTAAAATCAGGCAGAATTGGAGAGTAGTGAGGTAGGATAAGTGGTTAATAAAGAGTTCTTAGTGTGGACACTGGAGGTTTCTTTTAAACATCCAAGTGGATATGTCAAATAGTAGTTTTGTATTTGAGCCTGAATCTCTGAGGAGATGTCAGGGTTAGAGATGTATATCATCAGCATTATATATGCAAAGCTTTGATATTGGATGAGATCCCCTAGAAGGTGTATATAGAGAAGTGGTCTGAGGACTGAGCACTGGATCACTGCAACATTTTGAGATCAGGAAGAGGCAAAGTACAACTCTGAAAAGCAGCACTTAATAAAGTGAAAGGAAATCAGGAGTGTGTGATCTCTTGGGAGCCAATGTGAGTCAAATATCTCAAGGAGGGAGTTATTACATAGGACCGAGATGTCTGCTAAGGTCTTATAAGGTGAAGACTGATTTTATCTAAGGGATTTGTCAAGATGGAGAAAGTTTGTAACCTCGAGCAATTTCATGTAGGTGTGTTCCTTGTTGTTGGTTGTATCTGTGAGGAATGTGTCAGGACCAGGATGCTATGATAGACATGCTAGACATCAGGAGGGAGTTACAACACAGAGAGCACTCCAAGCTGGGGCTTTGGTCCCTATATCATATCCTTCTCTGATGAGGAAAGCTGTGCTGGATTATACAGTTGTTGTTGTTGTTTTTGCTTCAAATGCTGAAAGACCAACAAATGGTTGACATTGAGTTCTTCAGTAACTTCTCATGTAGTTGTAAGAGGATCAGCTTCAATGATCCTCTCAGTTGGTCACTGTCAACTTCCAATGGCAAGCCACTGTGTTCCTCATCTTTAAGGCTCTCATCTCCTTTGCAAAACTTCTTGAACCACCACTGCACTGTATGTTCGTTAGCAGTTCCTGGGCCAAATGCATTGTTGATGTTGCAAGTTGTCTCTGCTGCCTTATGACTCATTTTGAACTCTTAATATGAAAATTGTTCGAATTTGCTTTTTATCTAATATCATTTCCCTGGTCTAAAATGAACATAAAATATGCACCAGAATCATACAACTGAGCAACCGGCACTTTAACTTTTTCAATAATAAAATATAGAACAATTATAACAATATACTGTAATAAAAGTTGTGAGAATGTGATTGCTAATTATTGTGTTTAGTCGCTCAGTCATGTCCAACTTTTTGTGACCCCACAGACTATAGCCTGCTAGGTTCCTCTGTCCATGGGGATTCTCCAGGCAAGAATACTGGAGTAGGTTTCCATGCCCTCCTCCAGGGGAGCTTCCCAACCCAGGGATCGAACCCAGGTCTCCTGCATTGCGGGTGGATTCTTTACCATCTGAGCCACCAGGGAAGCCCTGCTAAGAGAGATGCAAATGAAAGCTACAATAAGTTATCACCTCATACCAGTCAGAATGACCATCATCAAAAAGTCTATAAATAATAAATACTGGAAAGAGTGTGGAGAAAGGGGAACCATCCTACACTGTTAAATTGGTAGACCACTATATAAAACAGTACAAAGTTTCCTTAAAAAACTAATAATAGAGTCATGATATGATCCAGCAGCCCCACTCCAGGACATATATCTGGGAAAGACAAAAACTCTCATTTGAAAAGACATATGCACCTCAGTGTTCATGGAAGTACTATTTACAAAAGCTAGAACATGGAAGTAACCTTAGTGTCAATCAACAGATGAATGGATAAAGAGGATATGGTATATATATAATGGAGTATTACCCAAACATAAAATGAATGACTTATGCCATTTGCAACAACATAGATGGACCATGGGCTTCCCCAGTGGCTCAATGGTAAAGAATCCGCCTGCAGTGCAGGAAAAGCAGAAGATGCGGATTTGATCCCTGGGTTGGAAAGATCCCCTGGAGGAGGAAATAGCAACCCACTCCAGTATTCTTGCCTGGGAAATCCCATGGACAGAGGAGCCTGGCGGGCTACGTCCACGAGGTCACTAAAGAGTCGGACACAACTGAGCAACTGAGCGCAGCACAGATGGACCTAGAGATTATCATACTAAGTGAAGTAAGTCAAGGCAGAGAAAAAACAAATATTATGTGGTATCACTTATATATGGAATCTAAAAATAAAAATATAGGTGAACTTATTTGGAAAACAGAAGCAGACTCACAGACAGAAAACAAACTTATGGCTGCCAAAGGGGAAAATTTGGGGTGGGGTAGGGTGGATAGATTAGGAGTATGGGATTAATAGTTGCATACCATTATATACAAAACAGATAAACAGGATTTATTTATTTATTTAGCACAATATCTGTATTTAATATCTTGTAATACCTGTAATGGAAAAGTATCTAAAGCTACATACATGAAGCTAACCATATTGTAAATCGAGTATAGTTAAATAATTTCAAGTAAAGTTATAAATATGGTCTTTCTCTCAGAATATTGTACTGTACAATTTAATGCTTTTTCTGCCTTAACTAAGCACTTACCACATACTATGGCCATAACTTTTGTGGTTTGAGGTGTGACAGCAAAATTGGTGTGAATTTCTTTTTCTTTCTTCACAATTTTACTGATAGAAAATTCATTTATACTGTAGATCTTGGCAACCTCAGTATATGGTTTTTTTTCCTTTCCTTATTAGTCAAGAACTTTCCCCTTTTTACTTAAAGGAAGCATTTTATGGCTTTTCTTGGACATATCCAAATTTTCAGCATTACCACTCTTGTGTTTTGGGGCCATTACTAAGTAAAATAAGTGTTATTCGAACACAAGAACAGTGATACTATGACAGGCAATATGATAATCTAGATTGATGGCTAGTAAGTGAATAAGGAGTGGCATATCTGGGCAAAGTGATAATTCACATTCTGGGCAGGATGGAACCTGATGGAGTGAGATTTCATCACACTACTCAGAACAGTGCTTAATCTAAACCTTATTATTTCTGTAATTTTTCATTTAATATTTTCAGACAGTGGTTGACCATGGGTAACAAAGTTGAAAAATATCAACAACCTCAGGTATGCAGATGATGCCACTCTAATGGCAGAAAGTGAAGAGGAACTAAAGAGCTTCTTGATGAGGGTGAAAGAGGAGAGTGAAAAAGCCGGCTTGAAACTTAACATTAAAAAAGATAAGCTCATGGCACCTGGTGCCATCACTTCATGGCAAATAGAAGGGAAAAAAGTAGAAACAGTGACAGATTTTATTTTCTTGGGCTCCAGAATCCTTGTGGATGGTGACTGCAGCCATGAAATTAAAAGACACTTGCTCCTTGGAAGGAAAGCTATGACAAACCTAGACAGTGTTTTAAAAAGCAGAGAAATCACTTTGCTGACAAAGGTGCATATAGTCAAAGCTATGGTTTTTCCAGTAATCATGTACAGATATGACAGTTGAACCATAAAGAAGACTGAGCACTGAAGAATTGATGCTTTCAAATTGTGGTGCTGGACAAGACTGTTGAGAGTCCCTTAGACTGCAAGGAGACTAAACGAGTCTATCCTAAAGGAAATCAACCCTGAATATTCATTGGAAGGACTGATGCTGAAGCCTCAAATACTTTGGCCGCCTGATGTAAAGAGCCAACTCATTGGAAAAGACCTTGATGCCGGGGAAGATTGAAGGCACACGGAGAAGGCAGCAGCAGAGGATAAGGTGGTCCAATAGAATCACTGACTCAATGGACATGAATTTGAGCAAACTCCAGGAGACAGTGGAGGACAGAGGAGCCTGGCGTGCTGCAGCCCATGGGATTGCAAAGAGTGGGACATGACTGAACAACAACAACTGAAAGTGCAGAAGATGGGGGAAGGGGTTGCTATTATTCTTGGATTTTTTTAAAGTTGGGAAGTATTGAAACATATTGGCTTCAAACAGATATTCTCCATGATGTAATCAGAAGGGTTGGAAGACAATTAAACATGAATAATTTTCTCACTGTGATTTAATGTTAATATTGTTTCCATGTAAGCCCCATATATCATCCCACGTACTGGGAAATACTACCTACAGAATTAATTTGGAATCCATTTTGTGACATGTAAATTCTCATGATCTCTCCCCTGCCTACCTTATCTCCTACTTTTCTCCCTTGCATTTTATCCTTAGCAAATTAGAACTATTTAGGGTTGTTAGAATGATTAAATGAGATTGTATATATAAAGTGCTCAAAAGGAAGTGCTCAATAAATATTAGCTGTTATCATTATTACTGTATTTTTTCTAACTAATATATGTTCTGCCTGCTTACAAATACTGTCACATATTCTTGGAATGCTCTGTCCCATTGGTCTGCCCAGCTAATGCCAATTATTCTTTGTAGTTCTCAGTTCAAGTCCTCTCCCTCTGTGAAGACTCTCCTGAATCTTCCCAGACTCCTCTGTACCTTGAATATATTCCCATCACATCACCTAACAAATTCTCTTTTATTATGTGAATGGTCTCTGAGTGAGTGAGTGAGTGAAGTCGCTCAGTTGTGTCTGACTCTTTGCGACCCCGTGGACCGTAGTCCACCAAGCTCCTCTGTCTATGGGTTTCTCCAGGCAAGAATACTGGAGGGAGTTGCCATTCCCTTCTCCAGGGGATCTTCCTGACCCAGGGATCGAACCCAGGTCTCCTGCATTGCAGGCAGATGCTTTAACCTCTGAGCCACCAGGGACTAGTCTGTAATTTCCTTCAGGGCAGAGACCGCATCTTCTTGTCTTTTAATCCCTACCACATAGTGCATTGCCCAGTTCACAGTATTAATTCAATAAATATAGATTAAGGCCCTTGGTATGCCATACCTATGCTAGGCATTTATGGTACAAAGATGAATAAGACATTATCTATACCTTTGAGATAGGAAACTTCTAGAAATATATATGATAATGCATTTTAAAATTATTAGTTTTTTGTTCAAAAAAGCAGAACACCTCAGTGAGGTTTGAACATACACTCTTCATAAAGCTACATCTCAAATCATAATCTGTGGGTCATATTGGAATTTCACATATTTTATCCCATTGAGTTTAATGGAGTGTGAGGTCTCTGATTGCAAAGATCATATACCTTACTTACTATCTTTATTCCCTCAAGGTATATGGCATTCATTTTTTACCTTAAGTTTCTTACATGTAAGACTCATAATTATTTGAAATGAATTTTGACTTCAGTATTGAACAAATTAAAAAAATCACCAAATGTATTTAAATTTGTAGCTGTGACTGAAAAACTAGGACAATGAATGTGGGTAGAAATCATAACTAGTATGAGTGAAATGTGCCAATGTTAACGTGGTATAGTAGCTTTACTTGCTATATATCTCTGTAATGAGTTTCTTCTTTCTTATAGGATATTTATAAAACTGTAGATACCAATGCTGATTCCGGATTGAACTTTGAAGATTTTATGCACTACCTTAAAGACCACGAGAGAAAAATGACGCTGGCATTTAATAGTCTGGACAAAAATAATGATGGTGTGTGTGTGTGTGTGTGTTTTATCCACAGTTAGATTAACATGAATGATAACTATGAATACTAAAGGATGTTTTTACTAGCTTTTAATTTACTCCCACTATCAAATACTTAATTATATCTATTACTTGTGGTAATTTTTTAATTTCTAAGAGTAATATGTGAATGATATTTATTAGTATTAAAATTTCTGTGGGGTTAGTCATATTTTAAATAAAATTGTTTTTTGTCTTCTGAATTTAAAACTTCTTGGCTTAATAAGTAGACCTCTTTGCCTTTTTTTTTGCAATATATGAGCTAAAAGTCGGAGAAGGCAATGGCACCCCACTCCAGTACTCTTGCCTGGAAAATCCCATGGACGGAGGAGCTTGGTAGGCTCCAGTCCATGGGGTCACTAAGAGTCGGGCACGACTGAGCAACTTCACTTTCACCTTTCACTTTCATGCATTGGAGAAGGAAATGGCAACCCACTCCAGTGTTCTTGCCTGGAGAATCCCAGGGACAGAGGAGTCTTGTGGGCTGCCGTCTATAGGGTCGCACAGAGTTGGACATGACTGAAGTGACTTAGCAGCAACAGCAGAGCTAAAAGTATCATGGTGATTAAACTCATTATATTTGTTGTTTTCTAGCTGATTTTGAAAATATTTCAGTTGTAGGAAAGTTAGTTAACACAGATAGGTAACAGAAAGAAAGAAACAGTTACCTGTGACCTTGATGTCTAGAGATCAAGCTTAACATTTTAATATATTTTTATATTTCCTTTTAGACTTTTTGTTTCTGTCTCTTTCTTGGTCTTTTTCTGTTTAAGTGAAATGGTGGTCACACTGTATGTATAGTTTGATGTCCTACTTTTTTCTTTTAATGTCAGTGTAAGCATTTCACTTCATTTAATGTTAAGCATAATTTTTTAATGACTTTGAAATATTCAGTTGGTAAGTAGATGTATCTAATCAATCCCATATTGTTAGACACTTAGAATGTTTCCAGTCTTTTACACATACAACCAATATCCATGCTGATTTGCAGAGGAAAGGAATATTGTTAACTTTGTTCAGTTCAGTTCAGTTCAGTCGCTCAGTCGTGCCCGACTCTTTGCGACCCATGAATCGCAGCACGCCAGCCATCCCTGTTCATTACCATCTCCCGGAGTTCACTCAGACTCACGTCCATCGAGTCAGTGATGCCATCCAGCCATCTCATCCTCGGTCGTCCCCTTCTCCTCCTGCCCCCAATCCCTCCCAGCATCAGAGTCTTCTCCAATGAGTCAACTCTTTGCATGAGGTGGCCAAAGTATTGGAGTTTCAGCTTTAGCATCATTCCTTCTAAAGAAATCTCAGGGTTGATCTCCTTCAGAATGGACTGATTGGATCTCCTTGCAGTCCAAGGGACTCTCAAGAGTCTTCTCCAACACCACAGTTCAAAAGCATCCATTCTTTGGCGCTCAGCCTTCTTCATGCATTTCTCATGATGTACTCTGCATATAAGTTAAATAAGCAGAGTGACAATATACAGCCTTGACGTACTCCTTTTCCTATTTGGAACCAGTCTGTTGTTCCATGTCCAGTTCTAACTGTTGCTTCCTGACCTGTATACCGATTTCTCAAGAGGCAGGTTAGGTGGTCTGGTATTCCCATCTCTTTCAGAATTTTCCACAGTTTATTGTGAAATAAAAGAGACTAAATGTAAAAGTAGAATACCATTTCTGCATTCACATATGGCTAATTTATCACGGGTAATTAAAAATTAATTACACTTTATTTATGAAACGTACATATTGATTTTAAAATTTTGTGAAGTAGAATTTTTTAATTGAAAAATTCTAAGTATACCAGAAAAGATGTTTTAAGGATTTCACTGATGAATTTTTTGTAAGACAAAGTGTAACCTGAATGTCACAAGCTTTAGTGACCTATAAGCACAGAAATGGTTATATTTTCCTTAATATCCAAACCATAGGTTTCAAGCTTCCATTAACCTTCCAGGAGAAAGTTTAGGCCTTTGTGGGCCCTCCTACTTAAATAGTATCCAGAAGCTTTAGACGTACTACTCATTCATATCTGTGAATTAAACCTGGTCATCATTTGCTGTTGATCTAAGGCTGATAGTTCTATTCTTGTACTCTTCTGGAATTTCACTCCATTATTGATGGTTACCACCATGATCATCATTTGTAAGCTGAAAATACACGGTATCATAATCAGTGAAAGTAGAAAACCCCTAATAAAGAAATATATTACTATTGTCTCTGAAAATCAGTGCTTATAGCTCTTGGTAATAATAGAAAATACTCCTTCTGAGGCTAGATGGCCATCCAAAGTAATGTAATGATTAGCACTATAGATCTTTTAATTTCTGCCTTAACTGGCCAAGCTGGAACATCACAGGCAAGTCCTGAAGTGGCACCATTCTGGAAGAGCTCTTGTCTGAATTCCTACTGGCTTCTTTTGTTTTTAGCATCTGAGCCATGACAGTAGGTGTGAAGTTCTACTGTGGCTACCAGAGCTGCCGCCCACCTGCACTGCAGAGTGCAGGCCCTGAAGAGGCACTGTTCTGATTGAGGCCCTTGCTTTGTGTCATCATTGCTGCCTCAGTGACCACACTTCTGTAAAGCTCAGCCAGTTTACCTTGGCCATGATTCTTTTTGTGGGTATGAAAGGGAATACCTCCTCTATTACAGATTGAATTTGTTGTTGTTTAGTCACTAATTTGTATTCGACTCTTTGCGACCCCATGGACAGTAGCCCCCAGATTCCTCTGTCCATAAATTTTCCCAGACAAGAATACTGGAGTAAGTTGCCATTTCCTTCTCCAATGGAGTGAATTGTGTACCCCTAAAAGATAAGTTGAAGTCCTAGACCCCAGATCTCAGACTGTGATCTTATTTGGAAATAGGTCTTTATAGAAGTAACCAAGAATTGTAAAGTAAAATAAAGTAAAAAAAAAAAAAAAAGTAACCAAGAAAAATGAGGTCATTAGGGTATGCTCAATACCCTCTGTCCATGGAATTCTCCAGGCAAGAATACTGGAGTGGGTATCCATGCTCTTCTCCAGGGGATCTTCCCAACACAGGGATCAAACCTGGATCTCCTGCATTGTAGGCAGATTCTTTACTGTCTGAGCCATCAGGGAAGCCCAAGAATACTGGAGTGGGTAGCCTATCCCTTCTCCAGGGGATCTTCCCCACCCAGGGATCAAACCCGGGTCTCCTGCATTACAGGCAGATTTACTGTCTGAGCCACCAGGGAAGCCCAAAAGGACAGGTGTCACATAAGGGGGAAATTTGGATACAGGGACAGACATGCACAGAGGGAGATAATATGAAGTAGCCATTTGATAATGGAGTCAGGCTTGGAGTGATGTGTCTGTAAGCCAAGGAATACCTGAGACTACCTGAAGGAGAGAAATACAGAACAGATCCTTCCATAGCATCTTCCAAAGGAGCATGGCCCTGCCCACACCTTGGTTTTTACAGACTTTTGGCCTTCATAATTTTTTGGCCATATTTTTGCCAATATTTTGGCCAATAATTACCTTTAGCTTAAATTCCTGTTTAAGCTACCCAGATTGTGGTCCTTTGTTACAACTGCCCTAGGAAACAAATACACTCCTCCGTCTTATTTGCTTAATCAGAAATTGTCCAATTTCAGAATATTTTGGGCCTCAAAGTACAGTTTTTTTAAATTTGTATGAACATGCTGCTACTTTCTCCCAGAGTGTTTCCAAATTGGCTGGGTTAAGGTAATTTCTGATACCTGTTGTGCATCATTGACCGTGGAGCCAATCTTTCCCCCCAAATCCTATTATTGGATCTGGCTCTGTACATCATATCTTTTCCCTTCTTGTCCTTTCTGACAACATTGTTGAGACTCTCCCAGTTCATCACATATTAATGTGTATAAAACACCAATAGTAGGATTCAATTTTTACCACTGCATTTTCTGTGTCCCAGAAGGGTTTCCAGGCCTTATGCCAATCAATGGAGGCAAGAGGATGCTTGTGAGCAGGTGTACTATACTATCAAATTCACTAGCTGGAAGTATTCAAAGCCCAATGTGAACTGATCTGCTTAACTTCTCTCAAGAAGTATCTTGAGTCCCTACTTCTACTGAGCCAGAATGTCCTTGAGTGTGGTCATAAATATGTGAAATAAAGTAATTAAATTATTAGACATAATTTCATCATTAAGATTCTTTTTTAGAAGGAGTTTTTTTTAGATTGGGAAAATGGTGGGAAAGAAACTAGAATTTTTTGTACTTTACCATCTGCCATGCCTGTTTTAGCTACTTTATCTTCTATATCTTATTTTTGTCTCATGCAGTCCTCATAGCAGCTACCTTTTACATATGAGAACAGTAATGCTAAGTAATACATTTGGTATTTCAGTGAACCTCATCTAGCAGGGTTTATGCCTTTGTGTAACCCTGAGCCACATTGACCTGGGCTTGGCCATTTGACTTGTTTCAGCCATTAGGACCATTATTGTTGTTTAGTCACTGAATCATGTCCCACTCTTTGCAACCCCATGGATTGCACCATGACAGGCTTCCCTCACTTTCATTATCTCCTGGAGTTTGCTCAAATTCATGTCTATCGAGAGGGTGATGCCATTCAACCATCCCATCCTCTGTCGTCTCCTTCTCCTCCTGCCCTCAATCTTTCCCAGCATCAGGATCTTTTCCAATGAGTTGGCTCTTTGCGTCAGGTGGCCAAAGTATTGGAGCTTCAGCTTCAACATCAGTCCTTCCAATGAATATTCAGGACTGATTTCCTTTATTATTATTATTTTGTTTGTTTGTTTTTGCAAGGTGCTTTTATTGATGCTATCAGTTCAGTTCAGTCGCTCAGTCGTGTCCGACTCTTTGTGACCCATGAATAGCAGCATGCCAGGCCTCCCTATCCATCACCAACTCCCGGAGTTCACTCAGATTCATGTCCATCGAGTCCGTGATGCCATCCAGCCATCTCATCCTCGGTCGTCCCCTTCTTCTCCTGCCCCCAGTCCCTCCCAGCATCAAAGTCTTTTCCAATGAGTCAACTCTTCGCATGAGGTGGCCAAAGTACTGGAGCTTCAGCTTTAGCATCATTCCTTCCAAAGAAATCCCAGGGTTGATCTCCTCACTGCCATGAAACTGTCTGGTCATATCTGATTTCCTTTAGAATCGACTGGTTGGATCTCCTTGCTGTCCTAGGGACTCTCAAGAGTCTTCTCCAACACTACAGTTCAAAACATCAATTCTTCAGCGCTCGGCTTTCTTAGTGGTCCAACTCTCACATCCATACATGACTACTGGAAGCTATGACTAGATGGACCTTTGTTGGCAAAGTGATGTCTCAGTTTTTTAATACACTATCTAGGTTTGTCATAGCTTTTCTTCCAAGGAGCAAGTGTCTTTTAATTTCATGGCTGCAGTTACCATTTGCAGTGATTTTGAAGCCCAAGAAAATAAAGTCTTCCAGTTTCCATTTTTGCCCATCATTTTGTCTTGAAGTGATGGGACCAGATGCCATGATCTTAGTTTTTTGAATGTTGAGTTTTAAGCCAGCTTTTTCACTCTCCTCTTTCACCTTCATCACCTTCACCTTTCACTTTCTGCTATTAGGGTGGCCCATTTCATTTCCAACTGTTCTACATTTCCATCTGATGTAAAAGACATGTGAGTGAAGCCATCTTGGATTTTCAGCTATGGTCAAGCCTCTAGATGACTGAATTCACATGAGTGACCCAGGCAAAACCAGCAGAAGAACCAATGTGTTGAACCAAACTCTGATTGCATACTATTATCAAATATATTCTTATTAAACCAGTAAAATTTGAGATGGCTTATTAACTTAGCAAAATAATCTCTAGTGTAGAAGTGGAATGTTTTGCATTTCCCCCTGGAATTGCAGGACTGGAATAGTCACAGTCTTCCTCTCCATACATCTAACTACTGTTACTCTAGCAAATCCATTTCAAGCCCATCTTTCTCAGTGAAAACTTGCTGTATATAATTATAGACAACATTGAATCTCCTATTCAGTCCATAGGTATTGATTATATTCTGAATACATTACCTAATTTTTCTCTATATCATAGCTTGAAATTTTAACTTCTTTTGCATAAGGATTAATTACTTAATGTAATTTTAGGTCAAAGAAACAAAGAGTTGTTGAGCAGTATAAATGAGCTAGTGCACTAGGAACTGTGTTAACAAAGATTTTCAGAAGCAGACAGTGTTGGGTGAAATAAGAATGAATAGCCATACACAAGCTAGACTATGATAATTGCTATACGAGTGATAGAGGGAGACTTTAATTGTGCTCAGGAACAATTTAGTTTTCTTCTGGGTCAATATATAAACAGAGTTGGAAAGAAAGGACTTTTTATAAGAAATTATTTTTTACTTAACGTATAAAAATTGGAAGATTTTATATAAAAATTCAGCTTTCCCAGTTTTCTTTAAAGTGAAACATATGACCCACTTTACAACATGGTAAAAATCAGTGGGGTTTAGTAGCATTTACTCCATTTGTACAGATATCTGCTCCCCATAGACCATAGTGTTTGCCACCCCTAATGTGAAGGTCAATACATGGTACCACTCATCTCTGCTCTTCCACTGTATTTTTTGTTTGTTTGTTTAAGTATAGTTGATTTACAGTGTTGTATTAGTTTCAAGTATACACCAAGTTGATTTACTTATATATGTTCTTTATATATATATATAGTTGTATATTATTATTTTTCAGATTCTTTTCCATTATAGGTAATTTCAAGATATTGAATATAGTTCTATACATGTAGGAACTTGTTGTTTATGTCCTCTACACAGTTAGCATGTGTGTGTTAATCTCAGCCTTCTAATTTATTTCTACCCCACCCTTTTCCTTTGGGATAGCCATAAATTTAATTTCTATGTCTGTGAGTCTATTTCACTTTAGGATTAGGGTTAGGTTTTGGATCTTTTCTTCAGCTTCTACATATAAGTAATATCATGTGATATTTGTCTGTCTGACTTACTTAGTATGATAATCTCTAGGTCTATCTGTGTTGCTGCAAATGGCAGCAACAAAAATTTCATTTTTTCTTATGACTAGCATTCTGTTGTATATATGGAATATTCTTTATCCATCCATCAATGGACTTTTAGGTTGCTTCCATATCTTGGCTGTTGGTAAAGTAATGGTGGTAAATAATGCTGCTGTGAACATTGGGGTACATATATCTTTTTGAATTAGAGTTTTCATCTTTTCCGGATATATGCCCAGGAGTGGGATTGGTGGGGATCATGTGTAACTCTATTTTAATTTTTTAAGGAACCGCCATACTGTTCTCAATAGTGGTTGTACAAATTTACATTCCCATCAATAGTTTAGGAGGGTTTCCTTTTCTCCACACCCTCTTCAGCATTTTTTATTGTAGATTTTTAATGATGGCCATTCTGACTGGTGTGAGGTGATACCTCTCTGTAATTTTGCTTTTCTTTAATAATTAGTGTTGTTTAGCATCTTTTCACATACTTTCTGGCCACCTGTATGTCTTCTTTGGAAAAGTGTCAGTTTGTATCTTCTGCTTATTATTATTATTCTTTAAAAATATTGAGATGTATGAGCTGTTTGTAGTTTTTAGATATTAATCCCTTGTTGGTTGCATCATTTGCAAATATTTCCTCCTAGTCCATAGGTGGTCTTTTCATTTGTTTTGTGATTTCTTTGGCTGTGCAAAACTTTTAAGTTTAATTAGATCTTATTTATTTATTTTTGCTTTTGCTTCCATTACTCTTGGAGACAGATCCAAAAAACTATTGCTGTGATTTTTGTCAAAGAGTGTTCTGCTTACTGTTTCCTCTAGGAGTTTTATAGCCTTACATTTAGGTGTTTAATCTATTTTGAGTTTGTTTTTGTATATGGTATTAAAAATGTTCTAATTTCATTCTTTTAAATGTATCTATCCAGTTTTCCCAGCACCACTATTGAAGAGACTCCATTGTATATTCTTGTATTCTCCACTGTATATACTTGCCTGCTTTTTTTGTAGATTAATTGACCATAAGTACATGACTTTATACCTGGGTTTTCTATCCTGAAGAAAGAAAGGGTTTTTTTTTTTTTTTGCAGAGAGATCAAAGGCAGAAATTGTCAGACATAGCTTGTTAAAGCGCCATTTCAAATTTGGCCCTAAATTACTATTTTTTGGGGAAAATTTCATTGATATATAACATATATAGCAAAGTGGATACATTATAAGTAAAAGCTTCATGAATTTTTCCAAGGCAAACATACAACATGAAAACAACATACAAATAAAGAAACAGAATATTGTAGCATCTCAGAAAGTTCCAATCTGTATCCTCTCCAAATCACCACCACCCTCCAAAGTACCTGCTATCCCGCTTTCTACTTCTATGTGTAATTTCCCAATCTATCTTTGTTAAACAAATAAGTTTACCATGTTTATACTTTACCTTTTGTTGAAATGCTTTTGTTTCTTTGGTGGTCTCTTGCTTATCCTTTTCTAGTACTTCATTTGTGACTCTTGTTTTTCATTCCTTTATCTTTCCACTGCACTTTATTTACAGTTTATTTACACTTCTATGACATACAGTAACACAGAGTGATATATATTTAAAGTAATTAGTGCATGCATACAAACTGGTAAACTCCTTGGGGTGGTTGGTTCATTAATCTTTGACTTCTTTCACATTCAGCATAGTGATTTGAATAGTAAACTTAAAAAAATTTTTTAAAAATTATTGTATAGTGTTTGAAAATTATAATGGGATATAATGGAATATAATGGCATAAGACAGAGGATTTAGCTTCCTCATTTGAAAAAAACTTCCTAGGCAGGCCAGTAAATTCCACCCTGTATAAATTCCACCAGTAAATCCCACACTAGGGACCTCAGAGTCATTGTAAAGAATCTGAGTTTCTACGTATGAATATTGGGCTTTGTTTATAGGCTACATAAATAATATATCTCATATATATGTATACTGTTTTTACTTATGCATGTTTTAAATGCATGCATATGCAGCTATGGTTAGTAAAGTATAATATAAAGTTATGGCTGAATTTATGTTAGTTTTTTGGCATTATATAGTTTTCATCTAGATGACACTAAAGTTGATTTTTTAAATATTTTTTTTCATATTTGGTATCCTCAACTATTTGTTTCCGTGGGAAGAATTAAAAGATTCTTTTTTCATTTGAGGAGTGACATGATTATATTGTGGTTTAGGTCTTGAGGACAGTATGGAATACTTAATTTTTCTTTCAGAACATCTAGCAGTATGAGATTGAAATGTGTGATAGGCTTGTATTAAATATATTAGTAGTTTTGAGTTATTTAACATTGGATATGCTTATGTTAAAAAGAGTTTCGTGTTCCATCTTACTTTAAGTAGGCTATTTCTTTTAAAACTTATCTTTTAAAATGTTGAGTAGCCTTATTTTCATGCCTCTGAATCAGATCTTCAGAATTAGCTTTTTCTTTCCAAATAAGTACAATAATCAATATCTGTTATAGATCTGTAATCTCTGATTAGAAGCCCTTGGGACCAGATATGATTAGAAATTTAGAATTTGGATTTTAGAAAAGCAATATAGCACATATGTGATATGTTATATAATACTCTTTTTTGGAGAAGACTCTTGAGAATCCTTTGGACTGCAAGGAGTTCCAACCAGTCCATCCTAAAGGAAATCAGTCCTGAATGTTCATTGGAAGGACTGATGTTGAGGCTGAAACTCCAAAACTTTGGCCACCTGATGCGAAGAGCTGACTCATTTGAAAAGACCCTGATGCTGGGAAAGATTGAAGGCAGGAGAAGGGGACAAAAGAGGATGAGATGGTTGGATGGCATCACCGTCTATACAGACACGAGTTTGGGTAAACTCCGGAAGTTGGTGATGGACAGGGAGGCCTGGTGTGCTGCAGTCCATGGGGTCGCAAAGAGTCAGACACGACTGAGTGACTGAACTGAGGTGAACTGATATAATACTCCAGGTGGGGTCTGGAGCACCACTGTGCAATTATGCACATGAATATTTCTTCAGTGAAACAAATGAATAACCATATTGGATTAGAAAAATAATTGACTAAGATTAACCTCACATCAGCTTAAGGCAGTTTTTGTCATATAGTGAATTTGGTGCCAAAATTTACAAAAAGTCTTTAAATTTTTAGAACTTTTTAAGTTTTGGGTTGTGAGTGTGGGATGATAGACCTATAAAATATGTGGACTTTTAAAGGCTATTGCCTTGTAAGTATATTTTGCCTTGTTATCTTTTCAGATTCGTTAACTTGACATATTTTCACTTTTTTAAAGGAATAATAGAAACTTCAGAAATAATTGCTGTTTTGAAATCACTGGGTATAAATATTTCTGAAACTCAAGCAAAAAAGATTATACAAAGGTCAGCTCTTACTCTTATTTTTAATAGTTTTAATTTTTGTTTAATATGATATGTAACTGGTGGTTATAAGTACAGCTTCTTTCTTCTCTTCCTTCATTTCTTTCCTTTCTTTTTAGTTCTGATAACATCACCTTTTATTGACAATGTTTTAAGAAAGATCCCTAAGAAATTTGTTGAAATGCTATTGACTAATAAAACAGGAAGTATTCTTCCTGCTTCTAGTTCAAAGAATGGTTTTAATTCTCTTAAGTAATTGATTAAAAAAATTTTTAATTTTGTTGAAGTACAAAAAAGTACATAATTTATGTATCCAACTTGATGGATTTGTTGGTAAGTGTATACCCAGGAGGGCTTCCCTGGTGGCTCAGTGGTAAAGAATCTGCCTGCCAATGCAGGAGACGTGGCTTTGATCCCTGGGTCGGGAATATCCCCTGGAGGAAGAAATGGCAACCCACTCCAGTATTCTTGCCTGGAGAATCCCATGGACAGAAGAGCCTGGTGGGCACAGTCCATGGGGTTGCAAGGAGTCTGACATGATTGAAGCAACTTAGCATGCACACACACATACACCCGGGAAACCATAACTATGATTTATACCATAAACATATCGATCACTTCTTAAAGTTTCTTCCTACCCTCTTACTATTGTTATTATTTTTATGATATGGACACTTTCTTATAGTTAAAACTTAAATTTACTTGTTTTTTAAATTTGGGTATAACTGATGCATAATATTATATTAATTTCAGGTGTATAACATAATGATTCAATATATGTATATAATGTGCAATGATCACCACAATAGGTCTAGTTAACATCAGTCACCGTATATAGTTATAGACTTTTTTTATGATGAGAGCTTTTAAGATTTACCCTCTTAGCAACTTTAGAGTATGCAAAATAGTATTATTAACTATAGTTACCATGCTGTATGTTATATCCTTGACGTTTTAATTTTTGTGTCTTTGACCATCCCCTTTACCCATTTCACCCACCTCCTAACCCCCTCCACCTGTGGTAACCACTGATATGTTTTCTCTATCTATAAGATCTTTTTCTTTCTTTTATTTCCACGTATAAGTGAGATCATATAGTATTTGTCTTTGTCTGTCTGACTTATTTTACTTAGCATCATACCCTTAAAGTCCATCCATGTTGTTGCAAATGGTGAGGTTTCCTTTTTTATGATTGAATTTACCAGGGTTACCATCTGGTCCTGGACTTTTCTTTGTTGGTACATTTTTGTTTACTGATTCAGTCTGTTCAGTCATTCCTCTGTTCAGATTTTCCGTTTCTTCATGATTCAGTCTTGCTAGGTTGTATATTTCTAGGAATTTATCCAGTTCTTTTAGATTTTACAATTAGTTGGCATATAATTGTTCATAGTAGTGTCTTATAACCCATTGTGTTCCTGTGGCATCAGTCTTAATGTCTCCTAATTCTTTTCTGGTTTTATTTATTTGAGTCTTTTCTCTCTGCTTTTAGTTAGTCCAGCCAAAAGTTTGCCAATTTGGTTTACCTTTTTAAACAAACAAGCCTTTAATTTTGGTGATCTTTTGTTCTGTGGCTTTGGGTTTTGGTATTTATTTCTGCTTTGATCTTTATTATTTTTTTCCCTTCTGCTAACTTTGGGATTAGCTTTTTCTTCTATTCTAATTCCTTGAGGGATTGATTAGATTGTTTATTTGAGATCTTTCTTTTAAAAAAAATGTTGACATTTATTGCTATACGCTTCTCTCTTAGAACTGCTTTTGCTGCATGCTATAAGACTTGCTGTGTTTTTATTTTCACTTTTTATAAGACTTTTTTATTTCTCTTCTGATATTTTCCTGCACCCACTGGTTGTTCAGAGGAGTGTTATTTAATATCTACATACTTGTGAATTTTCTAGTTTTCCTCTTGTTATTGATTTCTAGTTTCATACTATTGTCAGAAATGATACTTGATATGATTTCAGTCTTAAAGTTGAGACTTGACCTAAGACATGATTGATCCTTGAGAATGTTCCATGTGCACTTGTGGTTATGTGTTCTGCTGCTGTATTTGTTTTTTAGGTTCATTTGGTCCAATGTGTAGTTCAAGTTAATTAATTCTTCACTGATTTTCTGTCTGGATGGTTTATCTGTTGTTGAAAGTGGGAGAGTGAAGTCTCATACTGTTTTTTCATTGCTGTCTGTTTCTACCTTCAGATCTGTTAGTATCTGCTTAATATATTTAGTTCAATATTTGGTAATCTGCATGGATTATCTTTTCCCATCCCTTCTCCTTGAGACTGTGTGTATCCCTAAAGCTTAAATGAGTCTTTTTTAGGCAGCAAGAAGTTAAGTGTTGTTTTTTAAAGTTTATTTAGCCACTCAATGACTTTTGTTTGGAGAATTTAATCATTGATAAGTAAGGACTTACTATTATCATTTTCTTAATTTTTTTAAAAGGCTTATAGTTTCTTTGTTCCTTTATTCTTCTCTAGCCGTCTTCCTTTTTGATTTTGTGACTTTGTGTAGTAATTGCTTTGACTCCTTTCTCTTGTCTATTATAGCTTTTTGCTTTGTGATTACCATGAAGCTTACATAAAACATCTTATAAAGTATTTTAAGCTGAATACAAGTTAACTTTGCATACAAAAATTCTACCCCTTTACTTATTTTCTTGGGCTCCAAAATCACTGCAGATGGTGACTGCAGCCATGAAATTAAAAGATGCTTGCTCCTTGGAAGAAAAGCTATGACGAAATTAGACAGCATTAAAAAGCAGAAATATTACTTTGCCATATAAAGGTCCATATAGTCAAAGCTATGATTTTTCTAGTAGTCATGTATAGATGTGAGAGTTGGACCATAAAGAAAGCTGAGTGCCAAAGAATTGATGCTTTCAAACTGTGGTGTTGGAGAAGTCTCTCAAGAGTCCTTTGGACTGCAAGATCAAAGCAGTCAATCCTAAAGGAAATCAGTACTGAATATTCATTGCAAGGACTGATGCTGAAACTGGAGCTCCAATACTATGGCCACCTGATGTGAAGAACTGACTCATTTGCAAAGACCCTGATGCTGGGAAAGACTGAAGGCAGGAGGAGAAGGGGACAACAGAGGATGAGATGATTGAATGGCATCAGCAACTCAATGGACATGAGTTTGGGTAAGCTTCGGGAGTTGGTGATGGACAGGGAAGCGTAGCATGCTGCAGTCCATGGAATTGCAAAGAGTCGGACACAACTGAGCAACTGAACTGAACTCCTTAACTGCCCCCAACATTTTAATTTTTGATATTAGTATGTTTTTTTAATATTGTGTACCCATTAAGAAATTATTGTAGCTATAGTTATTTTTAATACTGTCTTTTATCCTTTATGCTAGAGTTAAGAAATTTATACAATACCATTACAGTACTAGAGTATTCTCAATCTGATGTACCTTCACCAGTGAGTGTTATTCTTTCATATGTTTTCATGATATTAATTAGTGTTCTTCCATTTCAACTTAAAGAATTCCACTTAGTATTTCTGGTGAGGCAAGTCTAGGGGTGATGAACTCTTTCAGGTTTTGTTTGCCTGGGAAGCTATATCTTCTTAATCCCACTCTCTCCTGAACTGTAAGATATCTGCTTAGGAGTCTGCTGATAGTCTCAGGGAAGTTACCTTGTATGAAGTGAATTTTGTTTCTCTTGCTGCTTTCAAAATTCTCTCTTCTCTGTGACAATTTTTGTCTCTGACTTTTGACAATTTTAGTATAATGTGTCTTGGAGAAGTCCTCATTAGGTATGGGGACTTTTGAGTTTCATGTACTTAGATGTTCATGAAAAAGTGAAAGTGAAAGTCACTCAGTTATGTCTGACTGTTTGCGACCCCATGGACTATACAGTCCATGGAATTCTCCAGGTCAGAATACTGGAGTAGGTAGCCTTTTCTTTCTCCAGGGGATCTTCCCAACCCAGGTCTCCTGCATTGCAAGCGGATTCTTTACCAGCTGAGCCACAAGGGAAGTCCGAGAGTACTGGAGTGGGTAGCCTATTCCTTCTCCAGCAGATCTTCCTGACCCAGGAAGTGAACCGGGGTCTCCTGCATTGCAGACAGATTCTTTACCAACTGAGCTATCAAGGAAGCCTCCTCAAATCTGGGGGAAATTTTCAGCCATCTTTTTTTTAAAGATGCTTTCTGCCCCTTTTAGAGAAGGCAATGGCAACCCACTCCAGTACTCTTGCCTGGAAAATCCTATGGACGGAGAAGCCTGGTAGGCTGCAGTCCATGGGGTCGCTAAGAGTCGGGCACGACTGAGCGACTTCACTTTCATGCATTGGAGAAGGAAATGGCAACCCACTCCAGTATTCTTGCCTGGAGAATCCCAGGGACAGAAGAGCCTAGTGGCTGCCGTCTATGGGGTTGCACAGAGTCGGACACGACTGAAGCGATTTAGCAGCAGCAGCAGCAGCCCCTTTTCTCGCTCTTTCTTTCTCAGACACCCACAATGTGTATATTGTTTTTCTTGATGGGGTCCATAATTCATATAGATGCTTTTCATTTTTTCTTTTATTCTTCTCTGACAGGATAATTTCAAATTTCAAACTCAGTGTTTGAGTTCACTGATTCTTTATCCTTAAGTCTGTTGTTGATGTTCTCTATTGCATTTTTCATTTCATTCATTGTATCTTCAGCTCCAGAGCTTCTCTTTGATTCTTTTTTTATGAATTCTGTCTCTCTGTTGAACTTCTCATCTTGTCCATGTGTTTCTTTTCCTGATTTCATTGAGTTGTCTATCTATGTTCTCTTATAGCTTGCTTAACTTCCTTAAAACAATTATTTTGGATTTGTTGTCAATTTGTAGACCTCCATTTCTTTGAGATCAGTTACTGAAAAGTCAGATCTCTTCAAGAAAATTAGAGATACCCAAGGGAAGATTTCATGCAAAGATGGGCTCGATAACAGACAGAAATGGTATGGACCTAACAGATGCAGAAGATATTAAGAAGAGATGGCAAAAATACATGGAAAAACTGTACAAAAAAGATCTTCATGACCCAGATAATCATGATGGCGTGATCACTCACCTAGAGCCAGACATCTTGCAACGTGAAGTCAAGTGGGCCTTAGGAAGCATCACTAAGAACAAAGCTAGAGGAGGTGATAGAATTCCAGTGGAGCTATTTCAAATCCTGAAAGATAATGCTGTGAAAGTG
>SJYT01018620.1:0-19270 GCA_006410635.1 Cephalophus harveyi
CTAGATTGTGTATTAAAAAGCAGAGACATCATTTTGCCAACAAAGGTCCACAGAGTCAAAGCTATAGTTTTTTCGGTAGCCATGTATGGATGTGAGAGTTGAACCATTAAGAAGACTGAGTACCAAAGAATTGATATTTTCCAGCTGTGGTGCTGGAGAAGATGCTTCTGAGTCCCTTAGACAGCATAGGATATCAAGTTAATCAATCCTACAGGAAATCAACCATGAATATTCATCAGAAGGACTGATGTTGAAGCTGAAGTTCCAATACTTTGGCCACCTGATGCAAAAAGCTGACTCATTGGAAAAGACCCTGATACTGGGAAAGATTGAGGGCAAGAGAAGGGGGTGACAGAGAATGAGATAGTTGGATGGCATCATTGACTCAATGGACATGAATCTGAGCAAACTCTGGTAGATAGTGAAGGATGGGGAAGCTTGGGATGCTGCAGTCCATGAGGTTGCAAAGAATTGAACACGATGTAGTGAGTGAACAGCAACAATGTTTGAGATTNCTGGGAAAGATTGAGGGCAAGAGAAGGGGGTGACAGAGAATGAGATAGTTGGATGGCATCATTGACTCAATGGACATGAATCTGAGCAAACTCTGGTAGATAGTGAAGGATGGGGAAGCTTGGGATGCTGCAGTCCATGAGGTTGCAAAGAATTGAACACGATGTAGTGAGTGAACAGCAACAATGTTTGAGATTCATCTTCAGGAGTGTGACCAGGTTCCCATAGTAACTATCAGAGAAAAATTCTTTTGGTTGTATGGTGGTGGGGTGAGGGAGGAAATTCTCCATGTCACCGTGCCCCTCTTAACAAAGCCTGTCCTCAAGAGAAGCTAGTTAACCAGAGCCTAACCTGCTGGGGTATTATCACAGCCTAATGATATACCATATTAACAAATTGAAAGATAAAAACCATGTGATAATCTCAATGGATGCAGAAAACACCTTTGACAAAATTCAGCACCCTTTTATGATTAAAACTCTTCCAAAAATGGGCATAGAAGGAACCTACCTCAACATAGTAAAGGTCATATATGATAAGCCTACAGCAACCATTATTCTCAATGGTGAAAAAAGTGAAAGCATTCCCCCAAAGATCAGGAACAAGACAAGGGTGTCCACTTTCACCACTCTTATTCAACAGAGTTCTGGAAGTCCTAGTTACAAAAATCAGAGAAGAGAAAGAAATAAAAGGAATTCAGATTGGAAAAGAAGTAAAGCTCTCAGTGTTTGCAGATGGCATGATACTGTACATAGAAAATCCTAAAGATAGTATCAGAAAATTACTAAAGCTAATCAGTGAATTTAGCANTCTTATTCAACAGAGTTCTGGAAGTCCTAGTTACAAAAATCAGAGAAGAGAAAGAAATAAAAGGAATTCAGATTGGAAAAGAAGTAAAGCTCTCAGTGTTTGCAGATGGCATGATACTGTACATAGAAAATCCTAAAGATAGTATCAGAAAATTACTAAAGCTAATCAGTGAATTTAGCAAAGTTGTAGGATACAAAATCAATAAACAAAAATCACTTTCATTTCTATATAGTAACAATCAAAAATCAGAAAGAGAAATTAAGGAATCAATCCCATTCACCATTGCAGCAAAATGAATTAAATATCTATGAATAAACTTACTTAAGGAGACAAAAGAGCTGTACACAGAAAATTGTAAGACACTAATGAAAAAAATCAAAGATGACATAAATGGAGAGATATTCCATGTTCTTGGGTAGGAAGAATCAATATTGTGAAAATGACTATACTACAAAATGCAATCTACAGATTCAATGCAATCCCTATCAAATTACCAATAGCATTTTTCACATAACTAAAAAAAAAAATTCAGAATTCATATAGAAAATGAACATAAATGGAGAGATATTCCATGTTCTTGGGTAGGAAGAATCAATATTGTGAAAATGACTATACTACAAAATGCAATCTACAGATTCAATGCAATCCCTATCAAATTACCAATAGCATTTTTCACATAACTAAAATAAAAAAATTCAGAATTCATATAGAAAATGCAAAAGACCCCAAATAGCCAAAGCAGTCTTGAGAAAGAAGAATGGAGCTAGAGGAATCAACCTTCCTGACTTCAGATTATACTACAAAGCTACAGTCATCAAGACAGTATGTTGCTGACACAAAAACAGAGATATAGACCAATGGAACAAGATAGAAAACCCAGAAATAAACCCATGTACTTATGGGTATCTTAATTTTGATAAAGGAGGCAAGAATATATAATGGGGCAAAGACAGCCTCTTCAATAAATGGTGTTAGGAATACTGGACAACTACTTGGAAAAGAATGAAATTAGAACACTTTCTAACATCATACAGAAAGATAAATTCAACATGGATTAAAGACCTAAATGTAAGACCAGAAACTATAAAACTCTTAGAGGAAAACATAGGCAGAACAGTCGATGACTTCAATAAATGGTGTTAGGAATACTGGACAACTACTTGGAAAAGAATGAAATTAGAACACTTTCTAACATTATACAGAAAGATAAATTCAACATGGATTAAAGACCTAAATGTAAGACCAGAAACTATAAAACTCTTAGAGGAAAACATAGGCAGAACAGTCGATGACATAAATCAAAGCAAAATTCTCTATTTCTCTATTTCAAAATTCTCTATTACTCTAGGAGTAATGGAAATAAAAACAAAAATAAACAAGTGGGACCTAATTAACCTTTTGCACAGCAAAGGAAACTATAAGCAATGTGAAAAGCCAACCCTCAGAATAGGAGAAAATAATAGCAAATGAAACAACAAAGGATTAATTTCCAAAATATATAAGCAGCTCATGCAACTCACTACCAGATAAACAAACAAGCCAATCAAAAAGTGGAACAAAGACCTAAACAGACATCTCTTCAAAGAAGACATACAGATGGCCAACACACACATGAAAAGATGCTCAACATCGCTCATTATTAGAGAAATTCAAATCAAAACTACAATGAGATATCACCTCACAACGGTTAGAATGGCCATCATCACAAAGTCGACAAACAATAAATACTGGGGAGGGTGTGGAGAAAAGGGAATGCTCTTGCAGTGTCGGTGGGAATGTAAATTGATACAGCCACTATGGGAGAGGGTATGGAGATTCCTTAAAAAAACAGGAATAAAACCACCATATGAGCCAGCAATCCTACTCCTAGGCATATATCTTGAGGAAACCAAAATTGAAAAATACACATGTATCCCATTTTTCATCACAGCACTATTTACAATAGCTAGAGTATGGAAGCAACCTAGATGACCATCAATAGATGAATGGATAAAGAAATTGTGGCACACATACACAATGGAATATTACTCAGCCTAAAAAGGAACACATTTGAGTCAGTTCTAATGAGGTGGATGAACCTAGAGCCTATTATACAAAGTGAAGTGAGTCAGAAAGAGAAAGATAAATACTGCATTCTAACGCATATATATGGAATATAGAAAAACAGTACTGAAGAATTTACTTACAGGGCAACAATGGAGAAACAGACATAAAGAATAGACTTATGGACATGGGGAGAGGGGAGGAGAGGGTGAGATGTATGGAAAGGGTAACATGGAAACTTACACTACCACATATAAGATAGCCAACAGGAATTTGCTGTATAGCTCAGGAAACTCAAACAGGGGCTCTGTATCAACCTAGAGGGGTGAGACAGGGAGGGAAATGGGAGGGGGATTCAAAAGGGAGGGAATATATGTATACCTATGGCTGATCAATGTTGAGGTTTGACAGAAAACAGCGAAATTCTGTAAAGCAATTATCCTTCAATAAAAGTTAAATAAATTTTTAAAAAGAAACAACAAAAATGATCAAAGATAGATATTAAAATTGATTCAAAATTCTTTCACTGAATTAATTAACCTTAAGGATTTTCTAAGAACTGATATCCTTTATAATAATTAACAGTGTCTTGTGCTTTCCACTTATTTTATTATTTGGGGAACTCAGAAACAAAATGGACTCACATAGCTGAGAGGAAAATCTAGATGTGTGTCGGAGATATCGCACTTAACCTTCCATATTAAAAATCCTTACTTATTCAAAGTACTGTTTTCTTTTCAGTTTCTATAGAAGCCCAATGCAAATACCTGTGCTTTCTTTTTTGCTCCCTAGAGGAAGGTGAATAACATTGATAACTTTTGCTTCTTTACATTTCCTCTCAGGTGGCACTTTGGTCATTGTCTTATAGGTGAACCAGATCGAGGAACAAGGAAGTCCTTGTGAATACATGAAAGGACAATTGTTATCTTCCCCCTCTTGAAAAAGGAGTCCTTCAACACAGGCATGATTTACTTTCTGTTTATGACAATAGCTGCATGAATGCATCATACAGGCATTAATGTCAGTTAAAGCATAAATCACAGACATACGTGGACTGAGAAAGAAAAAACCTGCTATTTTAGGCAGACGGGGGGCTTTGTATGCTCACTGCCCTGTAGAGGCTAGCAGAACTAATTCCGTCAAGGCTCAGTTGAGTTTGATATGACTGCCTTCACAAGAAAATTGCAAAGGTCATATGATACACTGTATAGCTCTGGAGGGCTTAGCAAGACCAATTTGGACCAATTCTGTCAAAAGAACATCGAAGTAACCTAGAAGAATAGGTCTTTGTAAAGGAGTTTATGAGGCTCGGGAAGGGAAAGCCAGAGAAGGCTATGTGTCAAACTATTCTTCTCCCTGAATTAAAATTTTACTTTGCTACCTTTGCAAAATATAGCTTTGCTATTCAGAAGAAGAGAAGCCCAGCATTAACTTAGAGATACAATAAAAAAATAATTAAGACCTTCAGTGTGGTTTTCATCAAATTCACAGGCTGAACTTTTGAGCTCTTTTCTTGCAGCCCAGAGAATTTCTTGGCTCTCTGATCTCTGGAGGGAAGGGAGAACTCTGTTTTTGAGGTGATTATTATTTGTGGAGGAGGTGTAGCCAGAGTCTTTGATGGCTGCAATCAGAGCAGCCTCTGCCAAAGAGGAAGTAAAATGCACAGAGCAAATATAGGAATGATTCTTAGCCAGAAAAGCAAATAATGTCAACTAGATTGTGTATTAAAAAGCAGAGACATCATTTTGCCAACAAAGGTCCACAGAGTCAAAGCTATAGTTTTTTCGGTAGTCATGTATGGATGTGAGAGTTGAACCATTAAGAAGACTGAGTACCAAAGAATTGATATTTTTCAGCTGTGGTGCTGGAGAAGACGCTTCTGAGTCCCTTAGACAGCATAGGATATCAAACTAATCAATCCAGAGGAAATCAACCATGAATATTCATCAGAAGGACTGATGTTGAAGCTGAAGTTCCAATACTTTGGCCACCTGATGCAAAAAGCTGACTCATTGGAAAAGACCCTGATAATGGGAAAGATTGAGGGCAAAAGAAGGGGGTGACAGAGAATGAGATAATTGTATGGCATCATTGACTCAACGGACATGAATTTGAGCAAACTCTGTGAGATAGTGAAGGATGGGGAAGCTTGGGATGCTGCAGTCCATGGGGTTGCAAAGAATTGAACACGCTGAGGTGAGTGAACAACAACAATGTTTGAGATTCATCTTCAGGAGTGTGACCAGGTTCCCATAGTAACTATCAGAGAAAAATGCTTTTGGTTGTATGGTGGTGGGGTGAGGGAGGAAATTCTCCACGTCACTGTGCCCCTCTTAACAAAGCCTGTCCTCAAGAGAAGCTAGTTAACCAGAGCCTAACCTGCTGGGGTATTATCACAGCCTAACTGACTTAAGGGAAGGAAAATACTCAACTCTAGTTCACTATAGCCATCCTGTTCAACTTAATGGGGTAGGAAAAAAAAAAACAAATATAGATGCAAAAATCCTCAACAAAGTACTAGCAAACTGAATCCACAAGCATAACAAATTAACTATATACCATGATGGAGAGGGATTTTTTTCCCCTTAGGAATGTAAAGATGGTTCAACATACATACAAAAAGAAATCAGCAAACATGATATATCACATAATAAAATTAAGAAAACATTTATCATCACAATTAATGTAGAACAAATTTTGACACCTTCTAATAAAAAACAAACAAACACATATCCAACACTGTACAAGCTAGAAACATAAAGACACTTCCTCAAGTTAAATAACCAAGATGACAATATATAGCCTTCATGTATTTCTTTCCCAATTTTGAACAAGTTGGTTGTTCATGTTTGATTCTAACTGTTGCTTCTTGATCTGCATACAAGTTTCTCAGGAAGCAGGTCAGGTGGTCTGGTACTCTCATCTTTAAGAATTTTCCACAGTTTGTTGTGATAAACACAGTCAATGAAACTGCTGCTGCTAAGTCACTTCAGTCGTGTCCGACTCTGTGTGACCCCACAGACGGCAGCCCATTGGGCTCCACCTCCCTGGGATTCTTCAGGCAAGAACACTGGAGTGGGTTCAGAAGTAGATAATTTTCTGGAATTTCCTTGCTTTCTCTATGATCCAACTGATGTTGGCGATTTGATTCCTGGTTCCTCTACCTTTTCTAAATCCAGCTTGTACATCTGGAAGTTCTTGGTTTACGTACTGTTGAAGTCTAGCTTGAAGGATTTTGAGCATTACTTTGGGAGCATGTGAAATGAATGCAATTGTATGATAGCTTGAATATTCATTGTCTTTGCCCTTCTTTGGGACTGGAATGAAAACTGAGGTTTTCCAATCCTTTGACCATTGCTGAGTTTTCCAAATTTGCTGACATATTGAGTTCACCACATTTACAGCATCATCTTTTACAATTTAAATAGCTCAGTAGGAATCCCATCACCTCCATTAGTTTTGTAGTAATGCTTTATAAGACCCGCTTGACTCACATTCCAGGATGTCTGGTTCCAGGTGAGTGACCACACTGTCATGGTTATCTGTGTCATTAAGACCTTTTTTGTATAGTTCTTCTGTGTAATCTTGCCACCTCTTCTTAATCTCTTCAGCTTCTGTTAGCTCCTTACAATCTTTTTTTTCCCTTTATTGTGCCCATCTTTGCATGAAATGTTCCCTTGATATTAGTATATCCAATTTTCTTAAAGATATCCCTAGCTTTTACCATTCCATTGTTTTCCTTTATTTCTTTTCACTGGTCACTTAAGAAGGTGCTCTTATCTCTCCTTGCTATTCTCTGGAACTCTGCATTCAGTTGGGTATATTTTTCCCTTTCTCCCTTGCCTTTCACTTCTTGAAGCAACAACAGAGAAAGGTGAAGGGAATTACCAGGTTGATGGTGAAGAAAGGGAGATCTGGCCCAGGACAAATTGGAACAGAAGGAAAGTTAAGAGTGGTTCTTCAGGAAGATGAATTTGGTACAATCTGTCTTTGAACTTATTGAGAGAAATTTATATGACTGGAAAGAATTGAGGTTTGAATTTCAAGGATATTATATACTAAGGGAAAAAAAAAAACATCATTAATCCTAGGGAATGCAAAATACTCTTCAGGAAAAGAAGATAACAGAAAATAGTTCATGACTCATTTGTATGGATAATTGTCAATATAAATTACATAGTTATAATAATGTAAATACTAAATGCTGCTCCATCAATAGTTATAGCACTTTAAAAGGATAAATATTGGGGAACTGTAATATCTGGACTGAGGAAATGAAGAAGACCAAATTCTTATTTCTATATTGGGAAACCTATAAATGATGTCTAAAACTTAAAAAGGAAAAAAGTACCCATGCAAGCGTGGTTTTTAGAGATTCTAACTAAATTTCAAAACAATCCCTTAAAACAGTTGCAAATAGTTACTTCTAGGAAAGCAGAAATTGAGGATAAGGAAAGTGGCTAGAGACTGCTCTTTATCTTAAAAATCATAAAATTAAAATACTCAAACTATGTGTATGCATTAATTCAAACAAAAAGAACATTTAAAGTAGTATGATAAGCAAATATAGTACAGCTAGACTTTGTCACAGGAAAATAAGGCAGAATTTGGACAAAACAGGTACCTGAAAACAACACAGGTCATTGACTTTTATTTTGATCACTGAATGATGGTACTTTTCAGAGGAAAAGCAAGGATCAAGGATCATGAACTTCATGGCTCCTTTCTCAGAGAAAATGATTGTGAATTTCAATGGGATACACTTTTGAAAACATATAGCTATTTTATTTAGAGAGAAAACAAAAATGTATGGCAGGATAAAGAAATGAATGAAACAGAATGAAATGCCAGATAGTATCTGCTAGTTCTGAAGGAGTAAAGCTGGATTCCACTTAAACTTACTATTTTTCACACTGAAGGCAAATATTTAAAGTTCTTGAGATTATTTGCAGGAAAAAATATAGCTATTTAAGATGTTAGCATTTTTACAGCTGTCTGTTTAGATGAAGAAATGTTAAATAATATAATTCTAAGAAAATATAATAACCTTCACTATTATTATTCTGAAAGATGACTGTCATCAGCTCTTACCAGATGTATTTTTAAAACCTTCTCTTCTGCTTGACACACTCATCACAATATATATGATCATAAAGTAAGTGATTAAGGTGTATTACCTGTCACATAAAATTAACAGTAAATGATGATAATGCTACTGTGATCTTCTGTTTTGACTTTCAAAATAAATTTTTTTCCTGCTTTGGCAATTTAATTTTTCTATAGATTCTTTCCCAACAAAGTTTCTGAAGTATCTAGCTGACATTGTATATCTATTTCAATACACAGGATGTTGACATCTAAATAAACTTTTATTAAGGTTATGAACAAGGCAGAATGCAAAAACATTGCTATGACACTTTATTTCCATTTTCAAAAATCTGATGGTTACATAGTATAGGGTAACTTTAAAAATCATTCTGAAAATGATCACAAACTTACCATACATCTAAGAATAATTCACGTTAACTCTTCCAAAATCACTCAGAAGGGATCTTACAAATATCCCATGAGGTCTTTGTGCTTTAGCTTTTTCATCTCTAAAGTGTGGTCACTGAAAATCTTTTTTATTTTTCCTTCTAACTTGGTCCGCTTTGAAGTCTAATATTTTATTCCCAGCTACATTAATGGCAGGTAATTTGATGATATTATTGAAGCTTCTTCATATCATCTCCTCTTTGCCTACTGTCCAGCCACACTAGACTTCCTGCTTTCATTGTGGATTCCTTCCTCCATAATTTCTCACTGTGAAGTGGAAGACACATACTTTTCCTCAGTGTTTAATTCCAGGAACCACTCTCAGGACAGGCAAATCACAGGATTCCCCTCTCAACTACCCAGGTAACTTCCAGTTAAAATTGTAATCTTTTATCTCTCCTTCACTATCTTACCAACTTCGTAAGTAAAATAACTTGATGTCCTTCATTGAATTCTATAATCCTGCACATAGTAGGCTCAAAGTTTTAATAATAAATAACATGAATAAAAATGTTCTAAAAATATGCTTTATTTGTATAGCACAAGAATATATAGTAGATTTTACCCCTTTTCCCCAACCCTGCAAAGGGATGAGATTGGGTGGGTGGCATGAAGAGAGTCCTTACGATAAACTTGACATAGATGCCAAAACTAAAGTCAGCAGGGGCTGTGATGTGCCCTGGATTGGTCCACTAATCAATAAAGGAAGGCTGTAGATGTTAGAATCCTAGTGGGGAGCTATCACCATTTACGTATTTCCTTCTTGCATTGGCCACCTCCACCACTGGTTCTTCCCATTTTCCTAATGTTCAAACACCTGCCAGATGCAAAAAGAAAGAAGGAATCAGATGAAAACAAATTTCTTTTGGGTCTCTGTATATCCCAAAGAATTCCACTGGTCCTGAGTTACAACGAAGTCTTCAGCATGAACCCTTCACATCTTTACCCTGGAACTGCAGATGGCTCCTTTGTTCCCCTCTCAACCCACAACATCCAACAGGAAATCAGATGAAAACAAATTTCTTTTGGGTCTCTGTATATCCCAAAGAATTCCACTGGTCCTGAGTTACAACGAAGTCTTCAGCATGAACCCTTCACATCTTTACCCTGGAACTGCAGATGGCTCCTTTGTTCCCCTCTCAACCCACAACATCCAACAGGTTCTTTTGCCGAAAACCACATGTCCTGGTGCTTGATCAAAGCATTTTGTTTTTCTTTTCCCAAATTCTGCTAACTGTCCTTGGAGAGGCCCTATTCCCCAAACTCTTTAAAATACATATTTGTTTAATTTCTCTGAAGCACTTGCTTTGCAGACTCCACTCAGTATCAGTTAAAAGAGAGAAATTTTCAGTTCCTTCAGATCTCTTGGTTCATTTCAAAAGATTAGAACAAAGTGAAATTTAAAGATTTTAATTATTTTACAGATATTTAAGTGATCAAAGAAACATCTGATTTTATTTTTATAAGAAAACTGCACATGATTTTAGCTCAGAAGAATGGAAAATTTATTTTTTTACTCAAATTATCTATATAATTGCATCAACTATTTAGCTTTTCCCTTCAGAAGTTGGAGATGGAGACGTGGAGATAAGTAGAAAGGGAGACTTATCCATTGATTGATAAAATTATAACTATAATTGAATGCTATATTAAATTTCACTGAAATTATGATCATTTTGAGGTTGGAATGCAATTAGTAACCCACACATTTTTAAGTAGAAATAATAGTTCTTCCTCCCAAATCTCAGGGTACATTTTNAGTAGAAAGGGAGACTTATCCATTGATTGATAAAATTATAACTATAATTGAATGCTATATTAAATTTCACTGAAATTATGATCATTTTGAGGTTGGAATGCAATTAGTAACCCACACATTTTTAAGTAGAAATAATAGTTCTTCCTCCCAAATCTCAGGGTACATTTTATTTCTGCCAACTATTTTGAAAGGTTGGATATTACTTTAAGATTCATCCTTCTGTGCACAGAAAGAATGTCTTTTGATAAACATTCTCTTTTAAGTCTATCCGGGTTTCTCTGCAGTGATGGATATTTAATCACAAAGTCAGTCATTAAAAATCATCACCATCTTTCTACTTTCCAACATGTATGCTTAATTTGGAGATTTGCAAAACAGAATGGTTAAAGTAGCTGAAACTTGGACAAATGTAATAATTGTTAGTATTATAACTTATTTTCATAATTGATTATGAGCAGAATTTTAAATGCATGTATGAAAATTTGAACAATATATCTAATAAGTGATACTATATGGATTATAGTTTTACCCTTCTATGATATTGTGAATATTTCAAAAAAAGGTTTTGGTTAAACTAGGTGATTGCTTTAATATTCCATGTTGCTTATATTTGTGGAAGTAATACATTTTTAAAAAATACAAACGAATAAAATAGAAAATCCAAGCAAACAGCAAACTGGTTTCAAATATAAATAGTAAGTAAAGAATAGATATGGATCAATTACATATTTGATTAAAATCCATTTTTAAATAAGTGCATAAAAATGGTTTAATTTATAAATGTTGGTGCTTCCCTGGTGACTCAGATGATAAAAATCTGCCTGCAGTGCAGGAGACCCAGGTTTGATGATTATGGAATAAAATAGCATATAACAAAATNGAAAATCCAAGCAAACAGCAAACTGGTTTCAAATATAAATAGTAAGTAAAGAATAGATATGGATCAATTACATATTTGATTAAAATCCATTTTTAAATAAGTGCATAAAAATGGTTTAATTTATAAATGTTGGTGCTTCCCTGGTGACTCAGATGATAAAAATCTGCCTGCAGTGCAGGAGACCCAGGTTTGATGATTATGGAATAAAATAGCATATAACAAAATATGAATTTATGCATTCCTGTGAAAACAATAGGAAAAAGTTGAACAAATCAATGGGAATATGGACAAATACATACTCTATATATTAATGGTCAGTAATGATAAGGGATTCAAAGTTTTTAGTGAAAACAAATGTAGTATAAAGTTGGTGGGCTCTTTACATTTTTCTGGAGGTAATTAAACAATATGTATCCAAATGTCACATGTATCTCACCTATGATAATCTCACAGAGAGAAACTTACCCTAAAGAAGTAATTATAAAACTTTGAAAACACACACATGTCTCCATAATAGATAAATAGAATCTTGAGTATTGTTAATATATCTATTTCTTTAGATGTTTCTTGAGTCTTTTAAGATGAAGAAAACAATGGGCTGCCGTCTATGGGGTCGCACAGAGTCGGACACGACTGAAGCGACTTAGCAGCAGCAGCAGCAGCAGCAGCACATAGTAGGCTCAAAGTTTTAATATTAAATAACATGAATAAAAGTGTTCTAAAAATATGCCTTATTTGTATAGCACAAGAATATATATTAGATTTTACCCCTTTTCCCCCACCCTGCAAAGGGATGAGATTGGGTGGGTGGCATGAAGAGAGTCCTTACAATAAACTTGACATAGATGCCAAAACTAAAGTCAGCAGGGGCTATGATGTGCCCTGGATTGGTCCACTAATCAATAAAGGAAGGCTGTAGATGTTAGAATCCTAGTGGGGAGCTATCACCACTCATGTATTTCCTTCTTGCATTGGCCACCTCCACCACTGGTTCTTCCCATTTTCCTAATGTTCAAACACCTGCCAGATGCAAAAAGAAAGAAGGGATCAGGTGAAAGCAAATTTCTTTTGGGTCTCTGTAGATCCCAAAGAATTCCATTGGTCCTGAGTTACAACTAAGTCTTCAGCATGAACCCTTCACATCTTTACCCTGGAACTGCAGATGGCTCCTTTGTTCCCCCCTCAACCCACAACATCCAACAAGTTCTTTTGCTGAAAACCACATGTCCTGGTGCTTGATGAAAATATTTTGTTTTTCTTTTCCCAAATTCTGCTAACTGTCCTTGGAGAGGCCCTGTTCCCCAAACCCTTTAAAATACATTCTTTGTTTAATTTCTCTGAAGCACTTGCTTTGCAAACTCCACTCAGTATCAGTTAAAAGAGAGAAATTTTCAGTTCCTTCAGATCTCTTGGTTCATTTCAATAGACTAGAATAAAGTGAAATTTAAAGATTTTAATTATTTTCCAGATATTTAAGGGATCAAAGAAACATCTGATTTTATTTTTTATAAGAAAACTGCACATAATTTCAGCTCAGAAGAATGGAAAATTTATTTTTTTACTCAAATTATCTATATATTTGCATCAACTATTTAGCTTTTCCCTTCAGATGTTGGAGATGGAGATGTGGAGATAAGAGGAAAGGGAGACTTACACATTGCTTGATAATAAAATTACAACTGTTATTGAATGTTATATTAAATTTCACTGAAATTATGATCATTTTGAGGTTGGAATGCAATTAGTAACCCACACATTTTTAAGTAGAAATAATAGTTTTTCCTTCCAAATCTCAGGGTACATTTTGTTTCTGCCAACTATTTTGGAAGGTTGGCTATTACTTTAAGATTCATCCTTCTGTGCACAGAAACATTCTTTTGATAAACATTCTCTTTTAAGTCTATCTGGGCTTCTCTGCAGTGATGGATATTTAATCACAAAGTCAGCCATTAAAAATCATCACCATCTTTCTACTTCCCAACATGTATGCTTAATTCAGAGATTTGCAAAACAGAGTGGTTAAAGTAGCTGAAACTTGGACAAATGTAATAATTGTTAGTATTATAACATTTTCATAATTGATTATGAGCAGAATTTTAAATGCATGTATGAAAATTTGAACAATATATCTAATAAGTGACACTATATGGATTATAGTTTTACCCTTCTTTGATATTGTGAATATTTCAAAAAAAGGTTTTGGTTAAACTAGGTGATTGCTTTAATATTCCATGTTGCTTATATTTGTGGAAGTAATACATTAAAAAAAAAATACAAACCAACAAAATAGAAAATCCAAACAAACAGATAGCACACTGGCTTCAAATATAAATAGTAAGTAAAGAATAGATATGGATTAATTACACATTATTTGATTAAAATCCATTTTTAAATAAGTGCATAAAAAATGGTTTAATTTATAAATGTTGGTCCTTTCCTGGTGGCTCAGATGATAAAAATCTTACTGCAGTGCAGGAGACCCAGGTTTGATGATTATGGAATAAAATAGCATATGACAAAATATGAATTTATATATTCCTGTGAAAACAAAAAGAAAAGTTGAACAAATCAATGGGAATATGGACAAATACATACTCTATATATTAATGGTCAGTAACGGTAAGGGATTCAAAGTTTCTAGTGAAAACAAATGCAGTGTAAAGTTGGTGGGCTCTTCACATTTTTCTGGAGGTAATTAAGCAATATGTATCCAAATGTCACATGTATCTCACCTATGATAATCTCACTTAGAGAAACTTACCCTAAAGAAGAAATTATAAAACTTTGAAAACACACACATGTCTCCATAGTAGATAAATAGAATCTTGAGTATTGTTAATATATCTATTTCTTTAGATGTTTCTTGAGTCTTTTAAGATGAAGAAAACATTTCAAAAATATAGTACATACATTGTTCCTAAAGTATAGTAGCAAAACTGGAGAATATAGAACATATTCAGGTCAATAGAATGAACTATTTTAGAAATTATTAGAAATTGGCTTGTACTTTGGCCTTAACTAGATTTTAAAGTCTATTACACTGGGACTTGATATTCATATGGATGTAAATTGCTTAAAAGGCATGGTATTTTAAATAATCTCTTTATCCCCATGTGTGTTCCATTCTTAATTTAGAACACTGCTGTCCTTCTGAGTACTTCTATATGGGGATACATACAACATATGCTAGGTGTTCCAATTATTATGTTTTTTAAAGCAAAAAGAAAATAGGAGAAGATAAACCATATCAGAATAGTGTTTATCCCTGAAAGGAGGCAAGATCATGAGCTGGTAGGGGCACACAGAAATAGATTCAACAAAGCTGGTAAAATCTAATATTAAGCTTACTGGTAGGTTTCTTTTATTATTTAGCTTAATAGCATATATACATATATATATAACATACATTTTTATATACCTAACTATAAGGTGCTCAGTCACATAACCTTGTCCAACTCTTTGTGACCTCATAGACTGTAGTTCACCACTCCCTTCTGTCCATGGTTTTCTCCAGACAAAAATACTGGAATGGGTTGTCATTTTGTCCTCCAGGGGATCTTCTCAACTCAGGGATCGAACCCACATCTCCTGTGTCTCCTGAATTGCAGGGGGTTTCTTTACCACTTGGACACTGCGGGAAGCCATCTAACAATATAAATACAAGTTAAAATGAAGGTAACCCTATAAGTATCAACTTTCCCATTTAGGAAAAGACATAAATTTGTAATTCTTTGCAATTTAGTAATACTTCAAATTACAATGGTGATTAGTAATAATCAGAATGAAACCAAAGAAATCCCTTAGTTGCTGCTGCTAAGTCACTTCAGTCGTGTTTGACTCTGTGCGGTCCCACAGTTGGGAGCCCACCAGGCTCCACCATCCCAGGGATTCTTCAGGCAAGAACACTGGAGTGGGTTGCCATTTCCTTCTCCAATGCATGAAAGTGAAAAGTGAAAGGGAAGTCGCTCAGTAAGTGTCCGACTCTTCGTGACCCCAGCCTACCAGGCTCCTCCGTCCATGGGATTTTCCAGGCAAGAGTACTGGAGTGGGTTGCCATTGCCTTTTCTGAATCCCATAGTTAAATGGGTACAAATTTGCTAAAAATATGGTTTATATTTACCTGAATGAATTAATAGTGGCCCAATAGTCAAAAAGAGAAAGAAATTTAAATAGTATGGAATATTGTATGATTAGCACATTAAATGATGCTCCTGAATTCTTCAAGTGGAAAGAGTTTAGCATAATTGGGCACTAGTTAGGATAATGTGTCATTGAAACATCTTATTTGTATGGCTGCTAATTAGCACCGACATCCACTTCAGATAGGGTCTTTCCCCTAGAAATACAGGAAACCATAGATCTAGCAGTAGGTTCAGAGTCATGGAAGTCAACAAAGACAGCAAAGTCTCAACACCTTTGCTGGAACACTTTTCTGTTAATCCTGAGGATGGGAACACTTTCTCTCCTAATCCTGCATAACCTCAAAGTTAAGAATTTTAACAATTCTGCAGATCTGGGGAGAGAAGAATATATAAGACACATCTTACAAAATATAAAATGAGAGTAGCAAGTTTATTTGACCCCAAAAACCTGCAGTTGTCATAACTGGGCTACATTTTCCCCTTGGGCATCATTAGGAGGAATGACAAATGTTGAAGATGTGGTCTTATCTCAGAGACTTTGTGGAAAATATCCCAGATCGTTCCAACCCAGGGACTGAACCTAGGTCTCCCGCATTGCAAGTGAATTCTTTATCTTATGAGCCACCAGGGAAGCCCAACAATACTGGAGTGGGTAGCCTATCCCTTCTGCAGGGGATCTTCCTGACTCAGGAACTGAACCCGGGGTCTCCTACATTGCAGACGGATTCTTGACCAGCTAAGTGAACAGGGAAGACCCTTAAAAAGAACACACTCATACAATTTCTAAAATTCATTTGTTTAAAAATTTCCCTAGGTCATCCTTATTGCTACAAAAGTCAAGGACCTTTGGGAAATGAGTCAGCCTGCACTGAAGGGGAGCAAGTCAATAAAGTACTAAGGAGAGGAAGTATAGTGTGTGGATTTCATTTTAGGACCAGTGATATTATCTCAAAGTAAGTGAAGTGAACAAATCCCATTCTTTAATATTGGTATTACTCTCTTATTCTCTTTACTGAGTTCTTAGGCTTCCCAGGTAGCTGAATGGTAAAGAATCCACCTGCCAATGCAGAAGACTGGGATTCAGTCCCTGGGCCAGGAATATCCCCTGGAGAAGGAAATGCCAAACCACTCCAGTATTTTTGCTGGGAAAATCCTGTGGATAAAGAAGCTGGGAGGGCTGCAGCCCATGAGGTCGCAAATAGTTGGAAATGACTGAACTACTAAACAACAACAACACATTTTTACATAACGTGATTCAGAATCATGGGAGTTGTAAGTATTATGACTGAAAATGATCTTAGGCATCCTGTAAGCCACAAACTTGACCTGAAAAACAAAAAAAATTGGGACCCAGAGAGATGAAGATATTCGTCAAAGCCACAGAGTATCATAGATCCTGGGCGCCCTGTGGCATTTGTTCTTTTTGCTAATAACTAAACTTCTAATCCTTTTATCTTTACTATGTCCACAAGCTCATAAAGAACTTGCTAATTTATCTGCTTCACTGTTTATACAGTATTCTATGAAAATGATTATTATACGTGAGTGCATGCTCAGTCACTTCAGTCATGTCCAACTCTTTGTGAGCCCATGGACTGTAGCCTGTCAGGCTCCTCTGTCCACACGATTTTCCTGAAAGTGGGTTGGCATGCCCTTCTCCAGGGAATCTTCCTGACCCGGGGATTGAACCCACATCTCTGGCATTGGTGGCTTTACCACTGAGCCATCTGGGAAATACTTGTGTATGATGTTTATTTATTGGCAGACGTGAAAGATTGTTCATATCATGTGCAAGGCATTTTTTTTTCCCCAAGATAAAGCAATCTTCCCACCCATACTGCTTTGTAAATAGCTGTTCAAAGGCAGTAATGGGGACTGCAGAAATAAGTGAATTGTTCTCATATAATCATAACTGTGTCATAAGTGGGAAAATTGTTTTGAAGTTTAGAGCTCCCCTTTGAATAGCAATGATGCCTAGGCTAGTGAAGATTAAACTGCAGCATTAGAAACTGTAAGTTGTTTCCAGTCCTTGGAGACAGTTGCAGATGAGTATAGCTATCTACTATACCGTAAAGACCTTGAGAGAAACAATGATTTGAAGAACATTAAAGTACTTTCATTATTTTAAAATAAAACCATCCAAGGCAGGTTTTTTTTAATCCTATTTCCACCCCAACCCTCTTTATGTCCATAAGAATAATACGGATTGACGTGGGAATAGAAAATATGACATACTCATCCAGGAAGTTGTACAGTGTTTTTTTTTTTTTAATACATCTCTACTATATATAAAATGTGTAACCTATTCAGGACCCACTGAATAGCACAGGAAACTCTGTTCAGTATTTTGTAATGACCTATACGGAAGTATAATCTAAAAAAGTAGATATATGCATAGGTATAAGTGATCCACTTGGCTATACAGCAGAAACTTACACAACATTGTAAATCAACTATACTCCAATAAAAATTTTAAAAGTAAATAAAAAATAAGTGCATTTCTTCCATATCACTCCATCAAAGGCACACTTTTAAAGATAGTGAACACATTTATAAAAAGATCTATTGTTCAATTTTTTTCAGAGTTTCTATCTTGAGTGAGACATTATCTGTAGGGCTGTCAGGAGCTCAGCAGATGTGTTCTGTCCCATCAGTCTCTGGACTGTGCTCAAGAAAGCTACAGGGATGGGGACACCCATCAGCTGGCAAGCCTCTGCTCAGTGTGGGAGCAAATAAGAAAAGGATTCACAAGTGTTTCCTTTAAACTCTCTTTTTCTACATAGGTTAACTGGAAATGACCTAGATATTATAGAGTGATGATTTAATATTTTATTGTCCTGTAGACATTTCAACAAAGCCAATGTTTTATGTCCTGCACAGTCATGATGGGAATGAAGTGGTAAGGGTTTATTTTTATTAGAATCAGATAGTTTTTGTTGTCTCTGACAGCCTTGAACTCAATAGTGTGCCATATTGAATGATAATATCTTTAACATAATAATCCCCTCACTGTTGTAACACCAGATGAATCTGAAACGAAGGGCTGAATGGAATAATTTCATTCTGGGAGAAACTTTGAAGCAAGGCAGTCTTGAGCTATCCTGTGAAGTGGTGCTCTGTTTTCAGTAGAATTTGCTGAAACATGTTAGGGTATATTCTATAAAATTTTTGTTTCATCTCTTCACTGTACTTAGGAAACTATTGCTTACTAGGCACTTTGAAAATTAAAGGAAAAGGAGAATATTGATATAGAGAAGGATACCTCATCACTATTACCTGTGTTTTAGTCAGATATTCAAGTACTGTTTCCCAATAAATACCTCCAACTCTGACCTCTTCCCTCAAGTATTTAATAAGCCATATACTTAGATGTTACAAAATCTCTATTCCATTGTTCCAAACCTACATGTCTCCACTGAACCAGATGTTTTCTCTTAAATCTCTGATTCTCTCTACAGCATTACAATTTTTAAGGTCATCCAAGATTTTTTGAAATTTTCTTGTAAAACAAACTCTCCCCACCGTGACAACTAAATAATTTCCAAGATCTGTTCAAGCTACTTTACACTCATATCCATTCCCTTTTTT
>SJYT01018622.1:0-14451 GCA_006410635.1 Cephalophus harveyi
GACAGGGAGGCCTGGCGTGCTGCAATTCATGGGGTCGCAAAGAGTCAGACACGACTGAGCGACTGATCGGAACTGGACCAGAGTAGGCCAGAAGTGTCTGTCAAAGCATCATAGTATGGAAGCCAGATAGGTACCCCTTTTGGATAAGTCATGGGGAGTGAGGAGAGAAGAGCCCCCAGGAATATTTATCAGCGATTTTGTTACTCACAGTTTGTGGAGTAATCCATGCTGGGTACACTTGATTGAGGCCAGTGCTGATTCCTGGGGGGAAGAGGGCACAGCTGTCAATCAGTGCCATTCTTCCAAATCAGGTGAGCTGCCCCTGGGGTGACAGTGGGAAGTCAGGGCTCCAGACTGACTGGCTGATTCCCCCACTCTCCAGTCCTCCCACGACACCCTCTCCTAGCAATCCCCAGGACCAATTTATTCCAACCATCTGCTTTTCTCCGCTTCTGCTCCCAGCCTGCAAATGATGCTGGAGAAATCAGATACCTGTGCCAGTTGGCACCAGGACAACCTCAGCTGGGCCCTCCATACTACTCAGCAATCTTTTCACGTGTCCTAAATACTTTCTATTTACAGTGCCTGAAGCAGCTGTTCCAAAGCCTTTTATTTTCCTCAAAATCCCTCTCTCTCTTCCCTTTCCTCATTCTCAGCTACTGACCCTGCTTCTACCTCACAGAGAAAATAGAGAGCATCATCTCTGCTCCCCTTGTCCCTAATATAGTACCCCAAACACAGTGTGTGTGTGTTAGTCACTCAATTGTGTTTGACTCTTTGTGACCCCATGGACTGTAACCTACCAGGCTCTTCTGTCCATAGGGATTCTCCAGGCAAGAATCCTGGAGTGGGGTGCCGTGCTCTCCTCCAGGGGATCTTCCCGACCCAGGGATCGAACCCAGGTCTCCTGCATTGCAGGCAGATTCTTTACCATCTAAGCCACCAAGGAAGCCCCCGAACATAGAAGGGGTGCAATAACTGAATGAGTGAATTTATGATGCATGATAATTGGTACTTGTCAGTTTCTCTTCCTTCCTAGCCATGTATCAGGACCTATTCTTGCTTCCTTCATGCCTACGTAAGAGAGAAAATTCTCTTTCTGCTTTTTTAAGGCCAGTCCCTCCAGTCAGGCTCCCAGTTCTGTCTGCCCCCATCTCTCCCAGGATTCAGCTGCATTGCTGATGTCCCCCACCTTCTGTATCTCTTTCCATCCTCTACACTTCAGCCCCCACACATGGACTGAAGGCTTTGGCTCAGTGTCATCCGGCAGCTATGTGCTGAGCACCTGTTGCATGCAAGGCACTGCCCTTAGCACTAGAGAGAGTTTGGTGGGCAAGAAAACAGAAAATAATCTCCTGCCCTTTAACGGAGGGAAGGCAGATCACATCCTAATGAAGGAAACAAGTTATAAATAGATGTGTACAAATGCCTTAGGGGAAAAATATGAAGGAATGGGGCAGAGAGTACTAGGGCAGGAGTGGAGATGTTCCTTTATGGAGCCATCAGTGATGGGGGACACTGAGCCAAGATCTGAAGGCGGTGAAGGAGTAAGCCATGCGGAAAATCTGCATTCGAAACAGAGGGCACGCCCGGTGAAGGACCAGGGGCAGGGCGGGTGTGTCCTTAGTGTAAATCAGGAGTGACTCAGAAGATGGTGGCTGGAGCAGCCTGGGGAGGGGACTGGAACAGGATGGGAGGTCAGGGGGACCAGGTCCGCAGGGCCTTGGGAGTGCACTGAGGACCTGGACTCTGCGTTTTACTCTGGGTAAACTCGGAAGCTCATGGGAAGGTTTCGAATAAGGGATGACACGAGCTGACATAGTTAAAAGATCCCTCAGGCTGTGGTGTTGCAAATTAAAGGGGCAGAAGGAGAAAGAGGAAGCGTTGGTGAGGTTCACCCAGGCCCACCATCCTGTCCCATCTTCATTCACTCCTCTCTGCTTTAGGTTTCCATTGCCCTTCTGAAAATACCCTTGGCTAAGGTCACAGATAAGTGCCAAATGCCAGGCCCTGGAGCTTCTGCTACATGTCTGTGCTCCTTTATGAAACCTCAGGGCCAAAGCAAGCCCACCTGTGCTCTTGCCTGTTACGCGTACTGCCCAGGCAGAAGACCCCTCCTGTCTGGTGCAGGGGAATCACAACAGCCCTTGAGGCCTGACTCTCTCTTCCCCATCTAACTTAGAGCATTGCTTGCAGACCAAAATCCTGTGAAGGCTGACAGCTAATGGGAACAGAAAGGACACCCCCCTCCCCCAGCAAGACGGCAGACTTCTCACCTCCCCAGAATCAGCGTCACATAAGCAGGTGGTTCAGAGTGGCCATACCTTCTCAGTGTTCCTAAGAATACCCTCATCTGAAGTTTTGTGTCAATTGGCAGCATTTTTAAATGTTGGTAATGCACTTAAATTTTGAAAAACATTTTATGAACCAAACAATATGTATCTATAAGTCATATGCAACCAGTCAGGCACCAGTTTGCCTCTTAGAGAATTTTTTTTTTTTTTTAAGAAACCTAATAAGCTTTGCCAGGAGAAATATCAATAACCTCAGATATGCAGATGACACCACCCTTAAGGCAGAAAGTGAAGAGGAGCTAAAAAGCCTCTTGATGAAAATGAAAGAGGAGAGCGAAAAAGTTGGCTTAAAGCTCAACATTCAGAAAACGAAGATCATGGCATCCGGTCCCATCACTTCATGGGAAATAGATGGGGAAACAGTGGAAACAGTATCAGACTTTATTTTTTTGGGCTCCAAAATCACTGCAGATGGTGACTGCAGCCATGAAATTAAAAGACGTTTACTCCTTATGACCAACCTAGATAGCATATTCAAAAGCAGAGACATTACTTTGCCGACTAAGGTCCGTCTAGTCAAGGCTATGGTTTTTCCTGTGGTCATGTATGGATGTGAGAGTTGGACTGTGAAGAAGGCTGNAGTTAGTATATTCAAAAGCAGAGACATTACTTTGCCGACTAAGGTCCGTTTAGTCAAGGCTATGGTTTTTCCTGTGGTCATGTATGGATGTGAGAGTTGGACTATGAAGAAGGCTGAGCACTGAAGAATTGATGCTTTTGAACTGTGGTGTTGGAGAAGACTTGAGAGTCCCTTGGACTGAAAAAAGATCCAACCAGTCCATTCTGAAGGAGATCATCCCTGGGATTTCTTTGGAAGGAATGATGCTAAAGCTGAAACTCCAGTACTTTGGGCACCTGAGGCAAAGAGTTGACTCATTGGAAAAGACTCTGATGCTGGGAGGGATTGGGGGCAGGAGGAGAAGGGGACAACAGAGGATGAGATGGCTGGATGGCATCACGGACTCGATGGACGTGAATCTGTGTGAACTCCGGGAGTTGGTGGTGGACAGGGAGGCCTGGCGTGCTGCGATTCATGGGGTCGCAAAGAGTCGGACACGACTGAGTGACTGAACTGGCTAACGAGATGGAGGTCCCACTTGATTTAGCTTCAGCCATCTTCCCCACTCCTGGATCTAGGGAGAGAGCCAGAATTCCTGGAATCAGAGGGCATTCAACTAAAAACTGATTAGAATTTCCATTAAAATAACTGTGGATTACATATATCAGACCAATCTTGTGTCTGAATGCAACAGAGAAAGTTGGATAAACTCTAAGATAAATCTTTCTCAATGGGTTGAAGAATAGTAAACAGTGAGAATTGCTACCTTAAAACTTGATAGAAGTAGCGAACTCAGAGTTAAAGTCAGCACACAACATAACTTTGATTTCGTTTGCTTATTTGGGGAAAGCAATTGAAGAGTTGAACATATTCTTCAGCAAGCTGGCATGTTGAGAGAAAAGCTAAATCCCGGGGTTGTATATGGAAAATATACCAGCCAGTTGCCTTTCACCTGGGCAGGCCAGCGACGGTTAAGTTTTGCAGTTGTATTTAGACGGCCAGTGAATCTGGGCATGTAACAGAGACTAATTTAAATTATTTCTGAAGGAAGAAATTATAAATTACTATAATTATATATATAATATAATATATATATTTACAATATATAATATAATATGTATTATAAATAATAATTATTGAACTCAAAATGATTTTATATAATTCACATTCTGAGAAACATAAATCCATAAGAAAAGACATAGAAACTGGGAATCCAGAAGATTGACGGGCAATATGAATAGACTTATAAAATACTGGATGAGTGAGTGAGAGAGTCAGTGAAGTCGCTCAGTCATGTCCGACTCTTTGCAACCCCATGGACTGTAGGAGCCTACTGTGCTCCTCTGTCCATGGGATTTTCCAGGCAAGAGTACTGGAGTGGGTTGCCATTTCCTTCTCCAGAGGATCTTTCAGACCCAAGGATTGAACCCGGGTCTCCCGCATTGTAGGCAGACACTTTACTGTCTGAGCCACCAGGGAAGTAAAAAATACTGGATATTAAAATCAAATACAAAATGTAAAAGGGAAAAAGACAATGAATACATGAGTAAGCAATACATGTTCAATTGGAGCTACAGAAAGAGTTAAGACAGTGAAAAGAGAAAAGATGATATTGAAGAGATAAAAGCCAACGATTTCAGAACTATGCTAGAACTACTCAATTATATGTTGTCCTTTGTATATCTTTTTTATTTCTTTTTCCCCTAGTAGTTCACTTTCACTTTATTTTACAAAAGTACTTATCTGTGAAGGACTCTAATAAAAAGAGAAAAAGAAACCTGCTTTTTAACCACAGCTATTTTGGGAAGCACTTGTGTAGAACATTTTCTTTCAGTGAATAGAATTAGCCACATACTCAAATGTGATATTATGTGTACCTATAAGTAAAATGTAATGACCTTTAATGGCATTCAAATGCTGGATTTATGAATAAAGAAAAAACTGTAACTAGGAACCATGAGAAACTTTAGTCAGTAAAAGAAATAGGCTCAGAAGTACAGAAATGACCAAATTAGCATATTAGGGCTTTAAGACAGCTATTATAAATATGTTTAAGAAAGCTATAGAAAACAAAAGTATAATGTGAAGAAAAACAGAAATTGTAAAAAGAATGGAGTGGAATTTCTATGCTGCGCGCATGCTCATTCGTGTCTGACTCTTTGCAACCCTTAAGTCTGTAGCCTGCCTGGCTCCTCTGTCCTTGAATATTTTCTAGGCAAGAATATTGGAGTGGGTAGCCATTTCCTACTCCAGGCATCTTGACCCAGGGGTTGAACCCACATCTCTTGCAACTCCTGCACTGACAGGAAGATTCTTAACCACTGCACCATCTGGGAAGCCCCATAGTGAATACTAGAATATCTAAAGTGGAAAAGTCACAGTTTTGTTTTAAGAGCTTTCAAGACACTGAACAAAGGATAAGTGAACATGAAAGAAATGATAGAATGCATCCAAATTGAAAAGGAGAAAATATAGAATGGTTTGGAGAAAAATGTAAAGGTCCTCAGTTAATTGGACTGCAAAGTGAAGTGGTCTAGCATATGCATATATGGGATTACAAAAAGAAAGACAAAAATACTTATGAATGTAAAATGTGTTTTTAAAGACAATGAAAACTGCAATTGTTCAGACCAAGTAAGCACCATGATCCTGAATGAAAAGAAACAGAAAGAAAATACCATGAGCCTTATAGAATTGATAAAATTAAAAAAAAAAAAAAAGTCTTAAGCAAGAAGAAAAAAGAAAAATTGTATATGGAAAACAAAAACAGTAACTGATGACTTGTATAAAGAAATAATGCCTGACAAAAGACAACAGAATGAAAATGTGTGTGAGAATCCATTAAAACTCCTCAAGTATAGAGGTAAGAAGATTGACAGGCAATATGAATAGACTTGTAAAATACTGGATGAATGTAAAGTGTGTTTTTAAAGATAATGAAAACCGTAATTGTTCAGACCAAGTAAGCACCATGTTCCGAGCTGGGAGGGAGGTTCAAACGGGAGAGGCGTAGCTATCCCTATGGCCAATTCATGCTGATGGTTGGCGACAACCAACACAATATTGTAGAGCAATCATCCTTCAATTAAAAATAAAGAAGTTTAACTATAAAAAAGTAAAATATATATTAAGCCAAATACAGGTAAGATGATTATTCCATCAGATTTGCACTACAGCTGCTGTAAGCAGTTCTTCCTTCTGAAAGGAGGTGGAGCCTCCCGGGAACCTGAAATTAAACACAATACACCACAGAGCTTCCCTGATAGCTCAGGGGCTTCCCTGATAGCTTAGTTGGTAAAGAACCCGCCTGCAATCCAGGAGATCTGGGTTCGATCCCTGGGTTGGAAAACTCCCCTGAAGAAGGGAAAGGCTACCCACTCCAATATTCTGGCCTGGAGAATTCCGTGGACTGTGTAGTTGATGGGGTCCCAAACAGTTGGACACGACTGAGCAACTTTCACTTTCACTACATCATAGACAGCGTGTGTTACACTTGAGATTTTTTTATTATTTGCTTGTTTTAATATTTCTGAGAAGAACAGACTGATTTAAGAAAACTAATGATAATTTATTGGTGGAGGTTTAAAATACATAAAAATAAATTGAATAATGGTAATATAAGAAGGATGGGACATATATAACTATGACTCTGAAGTGCTACAGTATGTTAAGGAATTAGAATGTGATGGGTGAAATGTGTTTTAAATCTATGAGGAACCACACATACACACAGCTAAGAGAAGAGTGAAATGCAATGAAAAGTTGATAAAATAATTTCAAAATAATACAGGTAAAGAAATATTAAGGAAAGATGCATGATACCAATATCAAGATGGTAGAATTAAATCCAAGCATATTTATATCTATAATGTATCTAAATGACCTAAAACATTATGTAGTGAAAATTGTTAGAATGAATAAAATGCAGGATCAGACTATACCCTATCTATAAGCAACCCAATATATGACATGTTTATGTTTATATTTTAAATAAAAATAACAATATAAATTAGAAGTAAAATGATGAAATAGACATATGTAAGGCCTCCCCAGACAACCATTTTGCTTTTTTGCATTTCTAACTTGCTTAACTGGGTATATTGATATATTGATATTAGATGTGTATAAGAGACAGATATTAGACTATATTCTGAACTGTATTCTGGACCAGAGAACAAGTCTCAATAAATTTCAAATAATTGAAATTACTTAGTGTTAAGTTAAAGATCAATAGTAGAACTTCTTGAAACAAATGGAACGAATATACAGAAAGTAAGCAACAGCCCTATAACTCTCAGAACAAACAAAAATACAAATAAAATTATTAAATGTTTTTATAAAACATTTATAAAAACTCCAAATGTAAAATTTGCAGTATGCAAATAAAGCATTGCTTAGGGAGAAATGAATTTTTTTATTTATTTATTTATTGGAAAAGAAAGTTTTGAAATCAGTCATCTAAGCTCTACCTTAACCTAGGAAAAGAAGAGCAAATTAAACTCAAAGAAAGTAGAAGAAAGGAGACAAAAAACAGAACAGAAACCTGAAATAAAGAAATTGGGCAAAAAATAAAGACAATCAATGAAACCAAAAGCTGGCTATTTTTAAGGACCAACAAAATAGTGACAAGAAATATTGAAAGCTGTGCCAATTATGAATATTAAGCTGGGCGTTAAACAGTAGGCAAATACTACAGATTGTATAAACATATTATAAAGACGATAAACTTATATTGTGGACAATACATGGCAATCTGTTCGACCGTGTGGATGAAGTGGACATATTTCTTGAAAGACACACATTATGAACAATGATAGAAGAAGACGTGAGTACTCCAGAAAAACTTAGATAACCAAAATTTATAATTAAACTCTTTCCAACAAAGTCTAAGCCCAGAGAGTTTACCTGATTAATTATATTGCATATTTAAGGAATCTCTTTGAATAGTCATGTAAGGATGTGAGATTTGGACTATAAAGAAAGCTGAGTGCTGAAGAATTGATGCTTTTGAACTGTGGTGTTGGAGAAGACTCTTGAGAGTCCCTTGGACTGCAAGGAGATCCAACCAGTCCATCCTAAAGGAGATCAATCCTGGGTATTCATTGGAAGGACTGATGCTGAAGCTGAAACTCCAATACTTTGGCCACCTGATGCGAAGAGCTGACTCATTGGAAAAGAGCCTGATGCTGGGAAAGATTGAGGGCAGGAGGAGAAGGGGACGACAGAGGATGAGATGTTTGGATGGCATCAAGAGTCGAACACGACTGAGTGACTGAATTGAACTGAACTGAACTTTGAGAAAATAGAAGATCAGGGATCATTTTCAATTGGTTTAGGAATTCAGGATTATAGACAAAGGCATTGCAACAATGAAACAATACAGCTTTTTTCAACAGCCCTCAGGAGTACAGATACAAAAACTTTTACAGGATATCAGCAAACAGAATTCTGCAAAAGGTAAAAGGAATTTGTCTTTATCCAGCTGCCCCCTCTGCCTCTGATCTGTGTCACAACTTGGGCCTGGGAAAGATGGATGTAACTTAATCGGACCCCCTCAAATTAGAAGAAAAAGTGAGAGGAAACCAACAAAGAAAGAAGGCATGAAGAAAGGGAGGGAAGGAAGGAGAAAAGGGATGAAAAGAAGGCTACAGTAATACAGGACATGCTGAAGGATAGGAGGAAACATAAGGAAATGGATAAACTGAAAATTGTATGACGCTTTCAGAAATGTAACCACAAGAATCTGTTTCAATTCCATTTTTATTTAAGGAACTGTGTTTTAATCCGAGCTTCTATTAAAGATACGGAAATGTAACTCATACAAGTTTAAGAAAAACACTGCCCCATCCCCCTCTACACACACAAACAGATTTATTTAAATCTGGAAAGTTTGAGACATTCCAAAATTGTCATCAGGATTAAGCCTCTCTATCACTTTAAACAGCTTTTATTTATATTGGCTGAATTCTCAAACAAGCTAGCCAGGATACTATGAAAAAGCCCCTAGACACTCCAGAGTCACAAAGTTCTCAGCACCTGCAATCACAGAAGGAAAGACAAACTCATTTCCGATATCCATAGTTAATGCTGTAAAAGGGTTCTGACTTGCTGTGTTTTAGGTCATGCACCCATTTCTGGAACTTTAACAATTGTTATCCAGGGACACACCTTTCATTGACATCCTGGAACATCTGTCCTCTTCAAAATGGTCAGGGCTATGTTTTGATGATGCCATCTGGAGAAGGGGAAGCTTCTAGAAGGGAAAAACAAGTTTCAAAGATAAAAGTAAATGTCAGAGTTTATGTCATGCTTGTGTTTCTTTGTTAAAAATCTATGGAAAGAACATTGGAAGTTAGAAGACCTAAGAAATAATCCTGGCTAAACCATAGGCCAAAACGTACCTGTTCTGTGCTTCAGTTTTTCTCATCTCTCAAAAGAGATAAATGCCAAACAGCAGCAATGCTTGCTACTTACCCAGTGAATAGGATTAACTATCTGGATATAGTTATGAGGATCAAGTGAGATAAACCATGTAAACTGTGTATCATAGCCTTAGGCACTGGGAAGCATTCAGTACATTTTATATATCAACATCATTACTGCTCCAACTGATGATATTAAGTTTCAGCAGGAATTATGTTATTCACTAGAAGCAAACACACCATCAATAAATGCTGTGTGCTGATGTTGTCTGCTGTGTGCTTAGTCGCTCAGTCATGTCTGTGACCCTATGGACTGTAGCCTGCCAGGCTCCTTCGTCTATGGGGGGATTCTCCAGGCAAGAATACTGCAGGGGGTTGCCATGTCTTCCTCCAGGGAATCTTCCCAACCCAGAGATAAAACTCAGGTCTCCTGCATTGCAGGCAGATTCTTTGCTGTCTGAGCCACCAGGGAAACCTGATAAATGTTAAATGTGTTAAATAGTATACTGACAAATATTTTTCAATGACAAATTGCATACTACTTTACTGCATACTATTAAGAAGCAAACTAATGGTTTTGTAAAGTTTGTAATAGACTAGTATAATACGCAAAGTTGTGTTTCTAAATTTTCTTTTCATTCTTTCAAGAACTTTTGTTAAATCAACAAATCTTACTTTAAAATCGTCTTTTTAAAAAAGTATCTTTTATTTGAGTGTGTCAATAGTGTTAAAACAGTGCAACTAGAATTCAGATTATCTCTTTATATAAAAAATATTAATTCAAGAACAAGAGTAACTTACAAATGATATTAATGAGAATAAAGCAAATAATGGCAAATGAAATTATGTTGGTTTCAAGTTAATATTTAACAAAAGGAAATTAGTTTTATTCCTCAAATACAAGTATACTTCTATTAAATCCATTGATCGAAAAATTGTCCCAATATGACTGGAACAGAGAGAGCAAAAAACAGGATTGCATTATATTGAGGTTGAAAGTAGGCATAAATTAAGTGGGGCCACATAAACTAGTGTGACATTTTTAGGATCTATCTCAAGGGCAACCAGAAGACATTGTAGCATTTGACATGATCAGATTTGCATTTTTCAGAAGATTTATTTTCAGCAATGTGAAGAATGATTAGAAGAAGGGGACACTGAAGGCAGTCATTTCCGAAGCACTTGCTGCTGTCTATGAGTAAACTGATCTTAGCTTGGAATGATCTCAGGTGGTTAGGGTTGATGCAGGGCTTCCAGAGATTGAGATGGGACTGCGGCAATGAGAGAGCCGAATCCTAGCCCCTGGGCCAGTGGCCAGTGACCAGTGGCTCCTTCAGCTTTGCTGAAAACAATTCCCGTGAAGATGAAGAGTCGTGAAACAAGTGTCTGTTAGTAGGAAACAGAGAACAGTTTGTGTGGCTAGACACATGAGTGGATTCAGAGAGAGTTTCGCTCTCCTGACATTTCGAATCACTTTTATGGGGCTTTTCTTCTGGGTTTCCTTTTGCCAGTCATCTCGTTTTGCCTAATTCTGTGTCCATCTTTCATATATTTCTGGGTCCCCCGTGTGTGCGTCCACATCTCTTAGCCAAGCTGGATTCTGGTGAAGAGGCTTATGGGTAGATTGCCATCAGTTAGTACAGGGTAGTTCTGTTGCAGGAAAGGGGACCCTTCCAGGGCCCGAAACTGGGCTCTTGGCTAACACTCATAATGAATTGTCCAAGGAGACATATGTACTAACAAAGCAAGAGATTTTATTGGGAAAGGGCACCCGGGTGGAGGGCAGTAGGGTAAGGGAACCTGGGAGAACTGCTCTGCCACAGAGTAGGTTTATGGTCTTGGGTTTTATGTGATAGGATTAGCTTCTGGATTCTTTAGCCAGTCATTCTGACTCAGAGTCCTTCCTGGCGGTGCATGCCTTGTTCAGCCAAGATGGATGCCAGCAAGAAGGATTCTGGGAGGTGGTCAGACATGTGGTGTCTCCTTTTGACCTTCTTGAATTCTTCCTGTTGGTTGTGGCTTATTAGTTCCATGTTCCTTACCAGGGCTCCTGCCATAAAAACAACTCATGCAGATGGTTACTGTGATGTCTGGCCAGGGTGGGCAGTTTCAGTTAGCTAGTGTGCTTCCCCTAACAGTTCCCCCTCCAGTTTTTACCTCCAAGGAACCTTTCTGTGCATATGTAGTTGGGAAGGTCTCCTTGACTTAGAGAATGAGAAATATGTGGTCTTTTACCTCATATCTAGGCAGGGACTCCTCTCTTGATTGTCCTGCTATTTTGATCTTGGAGAATTGGTCCACAGGAAACAAACTCCAACAGTTCACCCTGGGAGTTGGGGGAGGGGGACCCATCTATCTCCTGCCTTAGGAAGATCTGAACAAGCTTGCTAAATACTGTTAAAAATTTTACAGACATTTACATTTCAGATCTAGTTGGCTTTATTTAGTGAATCATGAATAGAGAAGCATCTGGTTTAAAGAAGTAGAGAGGAGCTGTGAAGAGTTATACAAAGGGAGAGAGTTGTTGACTATAAGGAACAGGAATTAAGAAATTATCCTGGGTAAATGCTGATTGATTATAGCAGGATTACTTTATTTATTTGAGGCATGGCAAAGTTTTAGAGCTAGATTATGATCAATTTAAGCTTATTCTGATTGGTTTTAGATTTTGATTTCTTAACCTTGAGGCACTTATAGGCTTGAGTTTAGGTTTGCTTAGGTTTGCTTTAGGATGGTGACTGCAGCCATGAAATTAAAAGATGCTTACTCCTTGAAAGAAAAGTTATGACCAATCTAGATAGCATATTCAAAAGCAGAGACTGTGAAGAAAGCTGAGTGCCAAAGAATTGATGCTTTTGAACTGTGGTGTTGGAGAAGACTCTTGAGAGTCCCTTGGACTGAAAAAAGATCCAACCAGTCCATCCTAAAGGAGATCAGCCCTGGGTGTTCTTTGGAAGGAATGATGCTAAAGCTGAAACTCCAGTATTTTGGCCACCTCATGCGAAGAGTTGACTCATTGGAAAAGACTCTGATGCTGGGAGGGATTAGGGGCAGAAGGAGAAGGGGACGACCGAGGATGAGATGGCTGGATGGCATCACCGACTCGATGGACGTGAGTTTGAGTGAACTCCGGGAGTTGGTGATGGACAGGGAGGCCTGGCATGTCTCAAGGGGTCATAAGCCAACGTTTTCACTCTCCTCTTTCACTTTCATCAAGAGGCTCTTTAGTTCTTCTTTACTTTCTGCCATAAGGGTGGTGTCATCTGAATATCTGAGGTTACTGATATTTCTCCCAGCAATCTTGATTCCACCTTGTGCTTCTTCCAGCCCAGCGTTTCTCATGATGTACCCTGCATAAAAGTTAAATAAGTCGGGTGACAATATACAGCCTTAGGAAACTTCAAATAGGTGCTTATCCACATTTGTTAAAGTGCATAGTACCAACAGGCCATGGGGAAAATGACTTGAACCTGGCCCACCGTCAGGATCAGATCTAGAGAGATGCCTACCTGGTGACATTTGCACAGAGGAAGTGAGAACCTATGGGGGAAAGGAGGACAACTCTAGGGACCCAGAAGCACTGGTCTGGGCTCTCAAAGAGGTTGTCATGAACCTTGGAAAGGTATTTCTTACTGGTCTAAGGCAGGAGAGCTCTGGAGAGTGGGGAAACAGAGGAGGTCTGCAGTGTCATGGGCATACGAATGGCCGTAAATTGGGGGCAGTGAAGCAACGCTGATCAGACAGTGAAGTGACAGGAAGGCCTGTGGATTCCAAACAGATGGGACTGTGGATCTGGAGGTGGCAGCTCTGATCAAATGAGACAGCCCGCCTCTCCTAGAGGGAGACTGAATAACTTGGAGGAAGCCTCTAAATTTGGTTTCCCGAGAATCACAGCACTGATATTAGGAAAGGTAATATGCTCACTGAACTGAGAGACCTGGGTTTATGTATTGAAGTATAGCAAATTATTGTGAATGCACCTTGGGTACCAGTTTGTCTCTTAAGTCCTTTTCTCTAGGAAAATAAAGTTGTTCTGGTCTGTATCCTTCTTGGAACTTACATATAGTCTGTGTCTTCAAATTATCTTAAATCTGGATATCTTGTTTCTTACTCCAAGGTTGTTAGTAACTAGCTTTTGCTCTTTGCCTATATGCTTGCTCAGAGCATTTCCTTTATGAACTGTAATTGTCAGTTGATTTTCAGTGAAATCTTTGCATCCTTCCAATATCCTTCCAGAATGCAGACAGTGTCTGTGTGATGCTGCAGCTCTCTGCCTCCTTAGATCCAGCCAGTGTCTGTTTCAGGTCTCTCTGGTGGCCAGTTGGAGTTGGTGTAATAAGTGTTCTGGAATCTCCTGAGGGTCTTAGGTGAAGCTTTTAAAACACTTCTTTGAAAGGTAGAATTATTTGTTGTTTAATAACAGGGCTGAAAATAGGTACTCAATCCAAGGATATGTGACTGATGTGATATATCTAATGTTTTATTATTAATCATCTATCTCATAGTTTTCAACTATTTGTTGACTATAATTTAATTCAGATATTCACTTACCCCCAGAATTCCAGATGTATTTTTTTTCCTAAATTATACTCTAGCCTTACTTTGAACAGTAACTAAAACTATCCTTTCTCCAAAGAGAAACTGCTCTAAAAATCAGTCAATCATAGGAATATTTCTAAAACCTCCAGGCAAGAGTATTCATAGTTACTCATCAAATTCACACTCATCCCCACAAAAGTGTGACCTTCTAGTATTTACTGTTAACATATATCCTTTTGGACAGGAGAATGGTCCTCCACTGGGTAGCTATGATTTGATTAAAATCAGTACTTAAATATCTTAGTTTCTTTCTTTCTCCTGAAGTTATTAAGAGTTGCCTAATTTGGTCTCTGTATTTTTAGTCACTTCCTTTCTTAACTATGGTTCTTAATCAGAGTATGATTTGAGAAACTATTTTCTCCGTTCTCCCAGGCCCTTAACTAATACCACTCTAAATACATAGGGAAGAAGTTAATTTGTTACATACTACAGAGGAGCCTGGTAGGCTACAGTCCAAGGATTGCAAGGGGTCAGACACTACTGAGCGACTGACAGACAGACAGACAGACACACACAC
>SJYT01018629.1:8221-20496 GCA_006410635.1 Cephalophus harveyi
CTTTCTTCAATTTAAGTCTGAATTTGGCAATAAGGAGTTCATGATCTAAGCCACAGTCAGCTCCCGGTCTTGTTTTTTTTTTTTTTTTTTTTTTGACTTATAGAGCTTCTCCATCTTTGGCTGCAAAGAATATAATCAATCTGATTTTGATGTTGACCATCTGGTGATTTCCATGTGTAGAGTCTTCTCTTGTGTTGTTGGAAGAGGGTGTTTGTTATGACCAGTGTGTTCTCTTGGCAAAAATCTATTAGCCTTTGCCCTGCTTCATTCTGTATTCCAAGGCCAAATTTGCCTGTTACTCCAGGTGTTTGACTTCCTACTTTTTCATTTCCATCCCCTATAATGAAAAAGATATCTTTTTGGGGGTGTTAGTTCTAAAACGTCTTGTAGGTCTTCATAGAACCGTTCAATCTCAGCTTCTTCAGCGTTACTGGTTGGGGCATAGACTTGGACTACTGTGATATTCAATGGTTTGCCATTCAATATCAACAAACAGAGATCATTCTGTCGTTTTTGAGATTGCATCCAAGTACTGCATTTCAGACTTTTGTTGACCATGATGACTATTCCATTTCTTCTAAGGGATTCTTGCCCACAGTAGTAGATATAATGGTCATCTGAGTTAAATTCACCCATTCCACTCCATTTTAGTTAGCTGATTCCGAGAATGTCGACGTTTACTCTTGCCACCTCCTGTTTGAGCACTTCCAATTTCCTTGATTCATGGACCTGACATTCCAGGTTCCTATGCAATATTGCTTTTTACAGCATCAGACCTTGCTTCTATCACCAGTCACATGCACAGCTGGGTATTGTTTTTGCTTTGGCTCCATCCCTTCATCCTTTCTGGAGTTATTTTTCCACTGATCTCTAGTAACATATTGGGCAGCTACTGACCTGGGAAGTTCCTCTTTCAGTATTCTATTATTTTGCCTTTTCATACTGTTCATGGGGTTCTCAAGGCAAGAATACTGAAGTGGCTTGCCATTCCCTTCTCCAGTGGACCACATTCTGTCAGACCTCTCCACCATGACTCACCCATCTTGGCTGGCCCCACATGGCATGGCTTAGTTTCATTGAGTTAGACAAGGCTATGGTCTGTGTGATTAGATTACCTAGTTTTCTGTAATTATGGTTTGTGTGTCTGCCCTCTGATGCCTCTCGTAACACCTACTGTCTTACTTGGGTTTCTCTTACCTTGGTCGTGGGGTATCCCCTCTTCAAGGCTGCTCCAGCAAAGCACAGCCACTGCTCCTTACCTTGGGCGAGAGGTATGTCCTCACAGCCACTCCTCCTGACCTTGAATGTTGAGTAGCTCCTCTTGGCCCTCCCGTGCCTGCACAGCCTCCGCTCCTTAGACGTTGGCAATTAGCATATAACAATTATTTTTATTAAAAGTAGTATCTATATGAGGTTTTTATAAGGGCTGCCTGTTTATTCTCATGGTCTAAACAAGCAAGAATTGTAACTGATATTACTATTTTAGTCTTAAACAATGTAGGGCTATGAAAAAGGCTCATATTTTTTGGTTTTATTTAGTTGCTCAATCATCATTAATTTAGCACATAATCTGTTTTGCATTTTATTAATGTTCCCAGGGATCAAAGACTGGTTGAAAACAGAATTGAGACATTAACAGTTTAGTAAAAGAGCCAAAATATTCAGAATTGCCAAACAAGACAACTGGACATATGAATACTGCCAGACTCACAAAGTGTATTACAGTGATAAAAGAGAAATTGCAGCAAGTTGAAACTTTTTCCTGTCTAACTATATAACCTGTAACAGATATCATAAAACTTTGATATTCTTCCCCACCCCAAAAAATAAATGTTTAGCATTTCCAGAACAAATTCATGTTGAGAAAAAAATCTGAAGTTTTTTTTTTTTTTTTTTTTTACTTTCACAAGTAATATTAGGATACTTGAAGTAGTTTTAGTCAGGAGTTTTCATAAATAGACATATACATATCATAATTTCTATAATGGATATATTCCTAAAGATCACAATAACATAGTGATATGTATAATAATGTTTTAAATTTAAAATGATCTTGCAAATTAGTCTGTAATAGAGAATCATTTTAGTTTTTTAAGTCATTTTGATTTTTTGTGAGAATATAGATTTTGTTTATATGGTGTTTCTTTTCCTTAATTTATTAAACAGAACTATGGAATGTCTTTCATGTGCAGGAAGGGTGACAAGCAGAAGGAAATGAAGTGATAGAATGAGGTATAATGAACATTGATTATTTGCTAGTGGAAAGAATAATTGTACATGTTATGGATGAGATGCTTTGAAAGTCAACTCACTGAAAATATACTCTGCATGTTGAGTTTTCATAGGCTGAAAGGGACAGAGACAGAGAAACAGATAGAGGAAAAATTCAAATTAAAGGAAAAGCATTGGCAAGATTAAATATCTAAGCCATGAAAGTTTATGGAAAGTTCAGAGCATGCTTGTTATATCTGATGAGTGCATACTTGAAACCATGCAGGAGGTGTGTCTTAAATTAAGTAATTGGACCAAGTACTTCTCTTTTTTCTGTATCTATGTCCTTTGTCATGTAAACATGCATTCTCAAGTTCACAAAAGGCAGAGGTTATTTTAGAAAAATAAGGTAGAACCTTTGGACTTTGGGTAGGCTATGTGACATCCTTCATTCAACTAATACTGGCAGACTTTGTCCAAGTGAGGGTTGGAAAAGAAATTTCCAACACAGAGTATTTCAGACAGGAGTGTTCTTCATAAGGACTGAGAGCAGAGATAATAAGGGTGTTGCAAGCAAAGTAGGCCAGCCTTCTGACCTCTTGACATACCAGTGGGAGCCGACACCTTTCATGGGTTAGTAGACAGTTTTTATAGCCTCCAGACAAAGAAAATTCCTGCTGAAATGATGGCATTAGGTAATTGGTTAGGGTGGGTATTTTTTCCCAATATGGGGTCAAGGAGCTGGCTGTTTTAGATGGGGGAGGTGGCAGGGGTTGTTCATGGCAGTGGTTGCTATGGGGCTCAGGCAGTTCCAGAGACCATGGTGCCAAGCTCTGCATCTGCTGCCTTAATACAAGGCTCCAGAAACACAGTCTTAGATGGGCTTGTGCAGTTGGACTTTGTACTGTTTTTATGTTGCCACAGTAAGATGATGGTCATTGCTAGCTTCCTGATACATAGGTACATACAGAATGGGAGACAGGTGGCCAGACTTGCACTCTCCAAATTGGAGCCAAGCCCTTATGAGCCTACTCTACATAAACTACCTACAAATGCATAGAGGAAAATAAATATATTTCATCTAAAGATACAGAATTTCACCAATAGGGTAATTATATATGATGTTATTTCAGTTGAATGAGATATTTTCATAATACACTTTATTTGCTCACTTATCAAAAGTACTCACTAAAACTAGGAAGCTAAACATGTATAAATGTACATTCTTCATGGTTCAGAGAGGCCCCGCCCCTCACCTACCAAGTACCAAAAAGGAGACTTGTACTTTTCTAAATAGATTTTACAAATAAAACTAAAAAAGTGACCTATATAAAATTGCATAAATACACCTTCCTCAAGGATTGATTGATTTGGTGTGTAAGTGGTTTTAAGTGTTTCTAGTGGAAGAGTCAGACACGACTGAGAGACTTCACCTTCACTTTTCACTTTCATGCATTGGAGAAGGAAATGGCAACCCACTCCAGTGTTCTTGCCTGGAGAATCCCAGGGATGGCAGAGCCTGGTGGGCTGTCGTCTACAGGGTCGCACAGAGTCAGACACGACTGAAGCGACTTAGCAGCAGCAGCAGCAGTGGAAATTAGAATGGTCTTTCAGCTTAAATGATCATAAATTTGCTATCAGATGCTATTTGCCATAAATAGACCTTCATTTACCATAATAAAGGAATATACTTTTGCAAGACGTGAAATTTTTTATTGTCAAATATTTGACCTCATCTAAATAGAGACACTATGACTCATGGTATGATTAATACATAAAAACACCAAATATATCATAATCATTTCTTTCTTTTATTTGAATTCCTAGAGTCATAAGTAAGCCTGAACGTGATTCACATTTTTTCTGTAGGTTTAGCCATTTGTTTAAAAACTGACACCAGGACAAATTTCTCTCTCAATGCTTTAAGAGTTTGGAGTGTTTATTTGCTGTTGGTATGGTGATTGCAGCCATAAAACTAAAAGACACTTACTCCTTGGAAGGAAATTTATGACCAACCTAGATAGCATATTAAAAAGCAGAGACATTACTTTGTCCACAAATGTCCGTCTAGTCAAGGCTATGGTTTTTCCAGTGGTTATGTACGGATGTGAGAGTTGGACTGTGAAGAAAGCTGAGAGCTGAAGAATTGATGCTTTTGAACTGTGGTGTTGGAGAAGACTCTTGAGAGTCCCTTGGACTGCAAGGAGATCCAACCAGTCCATTCTGAAGGAGATCAGCCCTGGGATTTCTTTGGAAGGAATGATGCTAAAGCTGAAACTCCAGTACTTTGGCCACCTCATGGAAGAGTTGCCTCATTGGAAAAGACTCTCATGCTGGGAGGGATTGGGGGCAGGAGGAAAGGGGATGACAGAGGATGAGATGGCTGGATAGCATCACTGACTTGATGGACGTGAGTCTGAGTGAACACTGGGAGTTGGTGATGGACAGGGAGGCCTGGCGTGCTGCAATTCATGAGGTCACAAAGAGTTGGACACAACTGAGTGATCTGAACTGATAGGTATACATGAAGTTGAAATGTTGATTGCCAATTCTGGTATTAGCATTTTCTCTCAAAATCAGTAAAAAAAAAAAAAAATCTGCTACTGATACTAACATGTGATAAATTAATTACATGCCTAAAAATATTAATTGTGCATTTTTAATAAAATTCAATTAGACTGTTCTTCAAAAGTAACAAGTATTAGAAAATGCATATCCAATTATCTCTGTTCATTGCCATGGCAGATGTCTGATTTGGTATTAAATTAATTACCAAATGCCTTTGTTTCTTGACAGTTGGGTATTTTAAACTTCAAAGGCAAATAGATTTTGAAGCATCATAATAACAAGTTTAAAAGTGTGAAGTGCAACAGAGCTGAAAGTGAAAAATCAACAAGATGGGCTGTTAATATCTTCCAGAAGAGTTAATGAAATCATAGTCTGACAATTTTAAAATATATAAATCATATGAGTTATAAATATAATTATTTTAAATCAAATTCTTGTTTCTTACAACATTAATAAGATGAATTTTCAAGATGGCATATCATTTTACAAATTGATTTGAGTTAAATTTATTATATTATTTCTGAGTGCCATCATAGAAGATCATGATATTCCTATAATTTTTGGTTGCAATTAGCAGTAAACATACAAATGTTGCATCAACTTTGATCACTATTCCCTAGAAGCATTACCAACTGTTTCACCACTGTTTCCCAAGTTTCATTATTTTACTGTCAGTTTAAAATTAATAGAAAATTTTTAATCATTCATGCAATTGGATTAGGTACAAATCAGACATAGCTTAATGATTGTAACATGTGAATTATTTTCATAGATAATAGAGTAAATTCATCTGCATATTATAGCCTAATGTTTCTGAATGAGGTAAAATTTTTGAGGCTAATTTATAAGCTTATTCAGTGAGGTTGATTATTCATTGAGTTACCTTGAAAATCAGGCACAAATCTGGGAAGTGACTATTTCTGCAGCTGTAAATACACTGTGAGTACACTTAACGTACTCATTTCCAAAAATATCCAGATGTTTGATATTAATTACATTAAACATTTATCACAGAAACTTTCAGTTAACTGAAATAATTAATGTATATTCTACCAAATAATATTTAAAGGAGACTTTTTAGGAAAAAATGAAAAAATATTTGCAATATTTTGTAGTGATTAATATATTGATAATTCAATCAGTGCTTAGTTAATTGTGTACTTGAACATCAAAAATATCTACTTACTTTGATAAATATAAATTATTTGTGGGAGAGCTAGTATTAATCATTCATTCTCTAATCTTTGAAGATACAGATTTTAAAATCTTTCACTTATGTGTTTAATATGTCATTTAATGTTTACATTCACATTTTCTTCTTTCAAGTTTGCCCCTCTCTCTTTCTTATAGCATCTAGCCATTTGCCTTGGTTATCAGAGAAAAAGTTTGCTTCATGAAAACACATTATGGAAAGGATAAAATATTTAGCAAACAATTTGTAACATTTATAGAAATACTAACTTATAAGCTGTGATTAATTTAGTTGAAAATGTAATAAGTACATTTTAAATAGTGTTTTTTGGTGCAAAATATAGACAATAGCATATACAATTTATGCAATTAAATAAGCAGATAATTCTTATAATGATCCTAAGTTGTTTTGGATGCATAAACATAGCAGGGATCAACTTAGAGCTTTATATTTATTAAATAGTTCAAATAAAATTCAAGTAAATGTGGAATTACTTTCATAAAATTTGTTGACTGTCTTTCTATAACAGCATGTAATTGATTTATTTTTAATTACTATTTAAATTATATAATTACTATAATAAAATGTATAAAGTTTGTAAAATTCAGGTAGAATTATTTTATGAGATTGCTCTATACTATAATACTAGTCATATTGTTACTGTTTGTGAAAATAAGTGCAAGAGACATGCTGGAGTAAATGAAGCTTACATAAACTCAGAAATTGCCCAAGACCGAAAGTTAATAAACTCAAAAGAGCATAATATTTTCATTCCAGGTTATTTGAATTAAAATGTGATTTCTCATTTGCAAGGTAAAACATGTCACAGTCTGTGATCTATGTGACATGACCAAAGTGGTTACAAGTACTTATGAAACAAAGGATAGAAATATAATGTTTTGAAAGTGAAGAGAAAACATGTGTGACTTCCTTTTGAAAATGAATAGAAAGAAAGTTATGATTTAAACAAGTTCTTCTGCAATTTGTTATTCTTCTATAAAGGTAAAATGGAAAGGGCAAATACAAACTTCTAGAAAGCACAAACAATAAATACACATATAATATATATTTACTATATTATATAGAAATTCCACTCCTAGATTCAACCACATAAGTATATATTGCAGTTAATTGCAGCAGTATTTACAATAACGAAAATGTGGAAACAACCTAAGTATCCATCAAAAAAGCAACTTTTTTTAATATGGTATTATACTAATGGAATACTATTCTGCTATACAAATGAGCAAAGTTCTGAAATATGCTACAGATGATTTGAAAATATTTTGCTAAGTGAAATAAGGCAGACACAAGACAACTGTTGTCTGATGTCACTTATATGAGTTGTTTAAAATAGGTAAATTGATAATAACAGAAAGTAGAACAGAGATTACCAGGCCCTGAGGAAAGGAGAGATTCAGTAGTTAATCCTTTGCTTAATGAATTTAGAACAATATTGTGAGAGTAATTAATGTTAGAGTTGTTTCAACTTTTTAATTTCAAGATGTTGGCTTCTTGTGAACTCAGGATAATTGTCATATTCAGAGATTTTGCAGTTTCCTAACACTTCCTCCCTCAGTCAAAGTATGTTAAAATCTAGAGCTTCAATAGATAAACCTGTGCAAGAAGACAGCAGCTTTGCTACAAAGAGTGGCAATATATTTTTGAAGGAAGCTAGGGCCTGTAAATCAAATGACTATGTCACACGGAGATGTTAGATGTGGTTTGAAAAGGAATAGTAAACTTGCAGCTTTGTGAAACTGAAACTGGTTAGCTTGGTGTGACCAGGGAATCAGGCAGAAACTTATCAGGGTTATCTTGGACAAGAGATACAGAAGGTCTAGATAAAGCCTCCCCAAATCCTTGCCTGTCTGGGACATTACATGTGTGCACAGGGGAGTCTCACATGGTGGTAAGAAAAACCAAGGAAATAATGAGGACCAACTTAACTTGGAATGTGCTTTCAAATGACCAAAAAGATTGATTGTCAAAGAGAAAGAAGCCTTCTACTGAGGTGTTTGCTCACATCATTGGCTGGATACAAGCTACAAAGACATAGTGGAAACCTATAGAAAGCAAGGTAGGTACAGCCTTATGAAATGTATTTAAGTATAAAACTTGAACGTCAAAACTACTTCTAGATCCATGGGCTGCAGAATGGATACTGTGTCAGCAGGCATTATAACATTAATCTCATTGTACATCTTCATCAGAACTTTTAATTGATCAGGTGCTTCATCATTGAGCAAAATATTTTGAAAGGGGTCTTTTTTTTTTTTTTTTTTTCTTTTCTTAGTCGAAGTTCTCCCACCACTGCCAGGTGGTTTGGGGCTTCACTTGTAACTCAGTTTGAGGTTATTGATATTTCTCATGGCAATCTTGATTCCAGCTTGTGCTTCCTCCAGCCCAGGGTTTCTCATGATGTACTCTGCATATAAGTTAAATAAGCAGGGTGACAATATACAGCCTTGACGTACTCCTTTTCCTATTTGGAACCAGTCTGTTGTTCTATGTCCAGTTCTACCTGTTGCTTCCTGAGCTGCATATAGGTTTCTCAAGAGACAGGTCAGGTGCTCTGGTATTCCCATCACTTTCAGAATTTTCCACAGTTTATTGTGATCCACACAGTCAAAGGCTTTGGCATAGTCAATCACAGAAATAACCTCAGATATGCAGATGACACCACCCTTATGGCAGAAAGTGAAGAGGAACTAAAAAGTTTCTTGATGAAAGTGAAAGAGGAGAGTGAAAAAGTTGGCTCAACATTCAGAAAACTAAAATCATGGCATCTCGTCCCATCACTTCATGGGATATAGATGGGGAAACAGTGGAAACAGTGTCAGACTTTATTTTGGGGGATTCCAAAATCACTGTAGATGGTGATTGCAGCCATGAAATTAAAAGACATTTACTCCTTGGAAGGAAAGTTATGACCAAGCTAGACAGCATATTCAAAAGTAGAGACATTCCTTTGCCAACAAAGGTCCATCTAGTCAAGGCTATGGTTTTTCCAGTGGTGATGTATGGATGTGAGAGTTGGACTGTGAAGAAAACTGAGCACTGAAGAATGATGCTTTTGAACTGTGGTGTTGGAGTAGAGTCTTGAGAGTCCCTTGGACTGTAAGGAGATCCAACCAGTCCATTCTAAAGGATATCAGTCCTGGGTGTTCTTTGGAAGGACTGATGCTGAAGCTGAAACTCCAATACTTTGGCCACCTGATGCAAAGAGTTGAATCATTGGAAAAGACTCTGATGCTGGGAGGGATTGGTGGCAGGAGGAGAAGGGGACGACCAAGGGTGAGATGGCTGGATGGCATCATGGACTCCATGGACGTGAGTCTGAGTGAACTCCAGGAGATGGTGATGAACAGGGAGGCCTGGCGTGCTGTGATTCATGGGGTTGCAAAGAGTCGGACACAACTGAGCGACTCAACTGAACTGAACTGAAAACCCATATATTTATATGGAACCCATTCTGGTTAAAGGAAAGAACAACAAGCAGAAGATCAAATGTACATGAAGATTGAATAGCTCCAGAAACAATAAACATATGGATTAATATAAAAGACTGTGTTATGATCTAAATTCTTTCTCTCCAGGATTGGTATATTGATTTCTTAACTCCTAGTACCTCATTGTTAAAGTGAAAGTGAAGTCACTCAGTTGTATCCTACTCTTTGCGACCCCATGGACTGTAGCCTACCAGGCCCCTCTGTCCATGGGATTTTCCAGGCAATACTCCTGGAGTGGATTGCCATTTCCTTCTCCAGGGGATATTCCCAACTCAGGGATCAAACTTGGGTCTTCCGCATTGTAGACAGATGCTTTACCAACTGAGCCACCAGGGAAGTCAGTACCTCCATGTATGATTATATTTTGAGATAGACTCTTTAGGAAAGCAAGTAAGCTAAAATGAGTTCATGTGAGTAAGAACTAATTCAGTAAGACTTGTGTTCTTGTAAGAAGAGAAGGACACTAACATGCAGAGAAAGGACAGTATGAGGACACAAAGAAATACATAAACCAAGGAGAGATGCTTGAAAAGAAACCAGCCCTGTGATCTTGAACTTCCAGCCTCCAGAACTGTGAGAAAATGCATTTGTTAGGCCATTTAGTCTGTGTTAATTTGTTATGACAGTTGTTGAAAACTAATAAAAAACTATACAAAAATGTTTTTCACTTTTATTCTGCTAATTTATTTGAAAAACTGTTGGCTGTTAAAAGCAAAAATTATAATGGTACACTGTAAAGTTTATAACATACAGAGATATAGTATTAGAAAATAATAGAAATTTAGGCTATATTGTGGCTTCCCTAGTAGCTCAGATGGTCAAGCAACCACCTGCAATGCAGGAGACCGGGTTCATGGGTCAGGAAGATACCCTGGAGAAGGAAATGGCAACCCACTCCAATATTCTTGCCTGGAGAATTCCATGGACAGAGGAGCCTGGTGGGCTACAGTCCATGGGGTTGCAAAGAGTTGGACATGACTGAGTGACTAACACACACACAGGCTATATTGAACAAAAATGGCTGTATTTTACAGGAATCAGGTGAACTTTTATATGAATTTAACTGGGAAAAATTAAAGTTCTCTATTTAATCCTATAGCAACCACTAAACAAATAACATTAAAACATATTTAAAAATAAGTAGAGAAATTAAAGTTATAGTTTAAAATATGTGTAATAAAAAGTCAATAAAAGGGTACCAAAGGAACAAATATACATGAAATATATGAAAAACTAGGAAGACATAGAGGATGTAAATTCAAATACTTTAATGATTATCAAACATGAAATAACTAAACATAGCAATTAAGATTAATTAATTCTCAGACTATATGAAAATGCAAAATTCAGCAAGCTAGGCTTCAACAGCACGTAAACCAAGAAATTCCAAATGTCCAACCTGGATTTAGAAAAGGCAGAGGAACCAGAGATCAAATTGCCAACATCTTCGGATAATAGAAAAAGCAAGAGAATTCCAGAAAAATTCCAAAAAATTCTACTTCTGCTTCATTAAATATACTGACTTTTTTGACTGTGTGGATCACAATAAACTGCTGAAAATTCTTCCAGAGATGGGAATACCAAACCACTTTACCTGCCTCCTGAGAAATCTGTATGCAGGTCAAGAAGCAACAGTTAGAACCAGACATGGAACAACAGACTGGCTCAATATTGGGAAAGGAGTATGTCAAGGCTGTATATTGTCATGTCGTTTAATTAACTTATATGCAAAATATATCGTGTGAAATGCCAGGTTGGATGAAGCACAAGCTGGAATCAAGATTGCCTGAAGAAATATCAATATCCTTAGATATGCAGATGACACCACCCTTATGGCAGAAAGTGAAGAAGAACTTAAGAGCCTCTTGATGAAAGTGAAAGAGGAGGGTGAAAAAGCTCTTAAAATTCAACATTCAAAAAACAAAGATCATAGCATTTGGTCCCGTCACTTAATGGCAAATAGATGGTGAAACGGTGGAAACAGTGACAGACTTTGCTTTCTTGGGTTCCAAAATCATTGCAGATGCTGACTGCAGCCATGAAATTAAAAGCTGCTTGTTTCTTGGAAGAAAAGATATGATCAACCTAGAAAGTATATTAAAAAACAGAGCATTACTTTGCTGACAAAGGTCTGTCTAGTCAAAGCTCTGATTTTTTCCAGTAGTCATGTATCGATGTGAGAGTTGGTCTATAAGGAACGCTGAGCATTGAAGAATTGATGCTTTTCAACTATGGTGTTGGAAAAGACGCTTGAGAGCCCTTTGGGCTGCAAGGAGTTCCAGCCAGTCCATTGTAAAGAAAATCAGTCCTGAATATTCATTGGAAGGACTGATGTTGAAGCTGAATCTCCAGTACTTTGGCCACCTGATGTGAAGAACTGACTCATTGGAAAAGAACCTGATATTGGGAAAGATTGAACTGGAGGAGAAGGGGATGACAGGGGATGAGATGGTTGCATGTCATCACTGAGTCGATAGACATGAGTTTGAGCAAGCTCTGCAAGTTGGTGATGGATAGGGAAGCCTTGGGTGCTTCAATCCACGGGGTCAGTAAGAGTCAGACACGACTAAGCAACTGAACTGAGATTAAATAATAAAGTCTTTTTTATATGTTGACAGTAATAACTGGAACAAAAATATGATGAAAATGCAGCATGAAAACATGATAGCAGGACTGCAGTGACTATATTCATATAAGAAAACACATGCATCAAAACAGAAAGTACCTCAATAGCCAAAAGGTCATTTATTAATGATAATAGATGCCATGAATAATGAAGATGTAATTGAAAA
>SJYT01018631.1:7851-22550 GCA_006410635.1 Cephalophus harveyi
ACTCTCCTCTTTCACTTTCATCAAGAGGCTTTTTAGTTCCTCTTCACTTTCTGCCATAAGGGTGGTGTCATCTGCATATCTGAGGTGATTGATATTTCTCCCAGCAATCTTGATTCCAGCTTGTGTTTCTTCCAGTCCAGCATTTCTCATGATGTACTCTGCATAGAAGTTAAATAAGCAGGGTGACAATATACAGCCTTGACAGACTCCTTTTCCTATTTGGAACCAGTCTGTTGTTCCATGTCCAGTTCTAACTGTTGCTTGTTGACCTGCATACAGATTTCTCAAGAGGCAGGTTAGGTGGTCTGGTATTCCCATCTCTTGAAGAATTTTCCACAGTTTATTGTGATCCACACAGTCAAAGGGTTTGGCATAGTCAATGAAGCAGAAATAGATGTTTTTCTGGAACTCTCTTGCTTTTTCCATGATCCAACGGATGTTGGCAATTTAATCTCTGGTTCCTCTGCCTTTTCTAAAACCAGCTTGAACATCAGGGAGTTCACGGATCACGTATTGCTGAAGTCCAAACAAATCTAGTGGAGATACAGAACTTCAGTTGAGCTGTTTAAAATCCTAAGATGATGCTGTTACAGTGCTGCACTCAATGTGTCAGCAAATTTGAAAAACTCAGCAGTGGCCACAGGAATGAAAAAGGTTAGTTTTCATTCCAATGCCAAATAAAGCCAATGTCAAAGAATGTTCAAACTGCCATGCAATTGTACTCATTTCACATGCTAGCAAAGTAGTGCTCAAAATCATTTAAGCTAGATTTCAACACTATGTGAACAGAGAAGTTCCAAATATACAAGCTGGATTTAGAAAAGGCATAGAAATCAGAGATCAAATTGCCAGCATTCATTGAATCATTGAAAAAGCAAGGGATTAAAAAAAAATCTACTTCTGCTTCATTGATGCAAAAGCCTTTGACTATGTGTATCACAACAACTGCAGAAAATTCTTAAAGTGATGGGTATAACAGACCACTTTACCTGCATCCTAAGAAACCTGTATACAGATCAAGAAGCAACAGTTAGAACCAGACATGGAACAATGGACTGGTTCAAAATTGGGAAAGGAGTATGCCAAGGCTCTATATTGTCACCCTGCTTGTTTAACTTATATGCAGAGTATATCCTCTGAAATGCTGGGCTAGATGACTCAAAAACTGAAATCAAGGTTGCCAGGAGAAATATCAACAATCTCGGATATACAGATGATACCACTCTAATGGCAAATGAAGAAGAACTAAAGAGCCTCTTGATGTGGGAGAAAGAAGAGAGTGAAAAAGCTGGCTTAAAGCTCTATCTTTAAAAAATGATCATGACATCTGGTCCTATCATTTCATGGCAAACAGATAAGGGGAAAACGGAAACAGCAAAGGATTTTATTTTCTGGGTTCAGACAGTGACTGCAACCAAGAAATTAAAAGATGCTTGCTTCTTGAAAGAAAACCTATGACAAACCTAGACAGAGCATTAAAAAGCAGAGACATCACTTTGCCGACAAAGGTCCATATAGTCAAAGCTGTGGTTTTTCCAGTAGTCATGTACGGATATGAGAGTTGGACAATAAAGAATGCTGAGCACTGAAGAATTGATGCTTTTGAACTGTGGTGCTGGAGAACAGTCTTGAGAGTCCCTTGGACAGCAAAGAGATCAAACTAGTCAATCCTAAAAGAAATCAATTCTGAATATCCACTGGGAAGACATGCTGAAGCTGAAGCTCCAATACTTTGGCCCCCTGATGTGAAGAGATGACTCATTGGAAAAAACCCTGATGCTGAAGATTGAGGGTAGGAGGAGAAAAGGACAACAGAGGATGAGATGGTTGGATGGCATCAGTGACTCAATAGACAGGAGCTTGAGCAAACTCAGGGAGACAGTGAAGGACAGAGAAACCTGGCGTGCTTCAGTTCATGTAGTCACAAAGAGTCTGACCTGACTTAGTAAATGAACAACAACAGATCTTCATTATTAAGACATAAAAAATAAACTAGAACTTACTATTCATCTATGATGTACTTTCTTATTTTATTTCCTGAATAATTATTTACAATCCCTTTCTTACTAGTCCACATTCACTTCAGAGGCTAGAAATGCAATATGCTAGCTCTTCTCACCTTCCTTGCTGTTAAGGGTGATGTGCTCAAGTAATGATCAGTGACACATGAACAGATATCTTTGAGATGGATTCTGAAAAACACTTCACAGTTCTGATAAAATGAATATGTTTTGTTGGGACTTCCCCCTTCTCAAGTTACTTCAGCCTTAAATGCAGACTAATGGCAACATGACAGACATAGCTATCATGTAAACATATGAATATTAGATATGAACATGTGGCAGAGAAAATAGTCAGTGAAAACATAGGTTGCCAAACCTTGAGGTGCACACAGGATGTGTGTCGGCTGAGACTTTGGTGTTAGCACAAATGGTAGGAACATTTAGAACATTAGTGTATAATGTCTACCTCTAGCTGATTTCAGCCAAGTCTCCCAAAAGAGGTATGAACTTAAAGTTTGAAAGCAGTCTACATCAGAGAAAAAAGAAAATAATGCTTTGCCAAGAGATACGCTCTCTACATGTAGCCTGCAATCTAAGTGATTTAGAGTCCCATAATTTGTAGGCCTGCTGGGTTTGAAAAGACAATGTATATATCCCAAATTGCAACTAGCCCAAGAAGCAGGAAAATAGCTGCCACAGCAGGAGATAACATTGATAAAAATTAGACAGCAGGTAGCAAAGGGAGGATTCAGGATAGTGCCTCTTCACCTAAGGCTATCATTTCCGACTGCCTCAGGGCAACAGCCATTATGGGAAGACTAAGGGGCATGGATAGAACAAAGAGATCAGTAAGTTAAAAGATAAGAAACTTTAAAGACTATGTTCAAGCAAAATCCTTGGCTATGGTAACTTTTAGGTAACTGACTGGAAGAAAGTATCCTTAAAACATAATGTTTTCAAAGGAAATATTTTGCAAAAATAACAGATTTTCTATACTATACTAACATCATGTTTTATCACCTACTACAAAATCTGAGTATTTGCCATGAAAGACATTCTTAAGAAAAAGGATCAGAAAGACTTCCCCAAAATCACAAGTAGGAGCCAAGGACAATGAATAATAGATTCCTAGATGGCAAAAATATGGTTGCCATTTGAGGAATAGGAGGGTGGTTGGGAGGGCAAAGAAGTATACCTATCACATGAGCTTACGTGAACAGAGAATTCTATTTTTTTTCTATCATGAGTGTGCAGGAGCTAGGCATCACTGGCTGCCATATATTTCTCATTCTTGTTTTCCAGAATGAACTTTTTCAATTATCCTATTCCTCTTCAAATATTGCATTGTCAGCATATTAAACAAAAATAATATGTCTTTGGTTATGGATCACTAGAATCTGAGAAGCTACATATAGACCACAATGATAGGAGTGCAACTTGCCAAGATGAACTTCATATTTGTACAGAAACTAAATGAAGGTTGGCTGTGAAAAAGATAACTTTAATGCTGCTGCTGCTGCTAAGTCACTTCAGTGGTGTCCGACTCTGTGCAACCCCACAGACGGCGGCCCACCAGGCTCCCCTGTCCCTGGGATTCTCCAGGCAAGAATGCTGGAGTGGGTTGCCATTTCCTTCTCCTATCCCCAGCTTAACTACAATTTCCAGAGATTTCTTCCTCACTGGAGGCTTCTCATATTCCATTTTGTAGAACAGCAAACAATCTAATCATAAAATGGGCAGAAGACCTAAACAGGCATTTCTCCAAAGAAGATATACAGGTCACTAATAAACACATGGAAACAATCCTCCACATTGTTTCAGTTCAGTTCAGTCGTGTCAGACTCTGCGACTCCATGAATTGCAACATATGCCAGGACTCCCTGTCCATCACTAACTCTGAGAGCTCACTCAGACTCATGTCCATCGAGTCAGTGATGCCATCCAGTCATCTCATCCACTGTCGTCCCCTTCTCCTCCTGCCCCCAACCACCAACTCCAGGAGTTCACTTAAACTCACGTCCATCGAGTTAGTGATGCCATCCACCCATCTCATCCTCTGTTGTCCCCTTCTCCTCCTGCCCCCAATCCCTCCCAGCATCAGAGTCTTTTCCAATGAGTCAACTCTTCGCATGAGGTGGCCAAAGTACTGGAGTTTCAGCTTCAGCATCATTCCCTCCAAAGAAATCCCAGGGCTGATCTCCTTCAGAATGGACTGGTTGGATCTCCTTGCAGTCCAAGGGACTCTCAAGTGTCTTCTGCAACACCACAGTTCAAAAGCATCAATTCTTTGGCACTCAGCTTTCTTTGCAGTCCAACTCTCACATCCAAACATGACCACTGGAAAAACCATAGCCTTGACTAGACAGACATTACTATTAGAGAAATGCAAATCAAAACTATAATGAGGTATCACTTCACACGAGTCAGAGTGGCCATTACCAAAAAATATACAAATAATAACTATGGAGAGAATCTGGATAAAAGGAAATCCTCTTGCACAGTTGGTGGGAAGGTAAATTGATATAGCCACTATAGAGAACAGTATGGTAATTTCTTCAAAAACTAGAAATAAAATTACCATATGACACAGCAATCCCACTACTGGGCATATACCCTAAGAAAACCACGATTCTAAAAGATACATGTACCCCAATGTCAATTGCAGCACTATTTACAATAGACAGGACATGGATGCAACCAAGTTGACCACTGATAGATGAATGGATAAAGAACTTGTGGTATACATATATAATGAAATATTACTTAGCCATAAAAAGGAACAAGTTTGAGTCAGTTCTAGTGACGTGAATGAACCTAGAGCCTGATATACAGAGAGAAGAGAAAAACAAATATTGCATATTAATGCATATATTTGGAATGCTAGAAAGACAGTACTGATGAACCTATTTTCAGGACAGCAATAGAAACACAGACATAGAGAACAGACTTGTTCTCTGTGATGGCAGGGGAAGGAAAGGACGAGACAAATTGAGAGAATAGCATTGAAATGTACACAACCATATGTAAAACATATAGCCAGTGAGAATTTTCTGTATGACACAGGGAGTTCAACCCAGAATTCTGTGATAACCTCTGGGTGGGATGGGGTGGGAGGTGACAGGTAGTTTCAAGAGGGAGGGGGCATATATACCTATGGCCAATTCATATTGATGTATGGCAGAAATCAGCAGAGCACTGTAAAGCAATTACTCTCCATTTAAAAATAAGTAAATTACAAAAAAGAACAAACAAAACCAAAGTTAACAAGGAAATAAATCATAAAGACCACAGCAGAAATAAACAGAAATGAAGAAAATAATAGCAAAGATCAATGAGTCTAACAGCTGGTTCTTTGGGAAGATAAACAAAATTGATAAGCTTTTAGCCAGACTCATCAATTGAAAAAACAGAAGTAAGAGGTCTCAAATTAATAAGCTTAGAAAAGGAAAAGAAGTTACAGTGGGCACCATAGAAATACAAAGGATCGTAAGAGATTACTATAAGCAGTAATACACCAATAAAATGAACCACCTAGTAGAAATGGACAAATGTTTAGAAGGGTGCAACCTTCAAAAACTGAACCAGGAAGAAATTGAAAATAGAAACAGACCAATCACAAGTACTGAAATTGAAACGGTGATTAAGAATCTTCCAACAAACAAAACCCAGAACCAGAATCTATCAAACATTTAGAGTTAACACCCACACTTCTGGAACTCTTGAAAAAAGTTGCAGAGGAAGGGGCATCCCCAAGCTCATTTACAAGGCCATTATCACCGTGATACCTAAACCAGACAAAGATATCATAAAGAAAGAAAACTATATGCCAAATATAGTTAATATTATACCATTTCTTATACCACTTGTGATATTCACTTGTGAATACAGACACAAAGATCCTCAACAAAATACTAACAGACTATATCTAACAATTCATTAAAAGAATAATACACCGTGATCTAGTGGAATTTATCCCAGATATATAGGGATTCTTCAGTATTCACAAATCCATCAATGTGATACACCATATTAACAAACTGAAAAACATTAACCATATGATCTTCTCAGTAAATACAGCTAAAGCTTTTGAAAAAATTCAACACTCATATACGATTAAAAAATCTCCAGAAAGAGGACATAAAGGGAACATAAACCTGCCTAAGGAGGCAAAATGTCTGAGCTCATAAAACTATAAAATACTGATGAAACAAACCAAAGATAACCCAAATAGATGGAGAGTTTATCCCATCTTCTTGGATTGGGATTCATCTACTTGAATCAGTATTTTGAAAATGACTATATTGCCCAAAACAATCTACAGGTTCAATGTAATCCCAATCAAAGAATGAATAGCATTTTTCACAGGATTAGAACAAAAATATTTACAATTTGAATGGAAACATGAAAGACCATGAATAGCCAATATAATCTTGATTTTTAAAAAGATAATGAAGCCGGGGGAATCAGGTTCCCTGGATTTAGTCTATCTGACAAAGCTACAGTAATCAAAACAGTATGGTACTGGCACCAAAACAGAAATACAGATTAATGGAATAGGATAGAAAGTCCAGAGATGAACCAAAGAAGTTATGGTCATTTAATACATGACAAATGATGCAAGGATATACAATAGAGAAATGACTGTCTCTTCAATAAGTGGTTCTTGGAAAACTGGAAAGCTACATATGAAAGTAGCTGGTCTATACATCTGTGTCTCTTTTGCTGTAATCAAAATGGATTGTATACTAAAATGAAGGCCAGACACTATAAAACTCATAGAGGAAAACATAGGCAGAAGACTCTTCGAAATATCACAGCAAGATTGTTTTGATCTACCTCCTAGAGTAATGAAAATAAAAACAAAACTAAATAAATGGGATCTAATTAAAGTTAAAAAAAATTTGCACAGCAAAGAACATCGTAAACAAAACAAAATGGCAACCCTCAGTATGGGAGAAAATATTTTCAAAGGAACCAACAAAATATTAATCTCTAAAAAATACAAAAGCTCATGCATTTCAATAACAACAACAAACCCAGTGGGAAAAAAATAGGTGAAAGATTTAAATAGGCATTTCTCTAAAGGACACATGTAGATTGCTTAAAAAGTACATGAAAAGACTCTACATTGCTAATTATTAGAGAAATGCAAATCAAAACTATAATGAAGTGTCACCTCATATGGGTCAAAATGGCTGTCATGCAAAAATATACAAACAATAAATACCGGAGAGGATGTGGAGAAAAGGGAACCCTCCGACACTGTGTGTACAAATCCTTACAGCCACTATAGAGAACTCTGCATAGGTTCCTTAAAAATCTAAAAGTAAAGCTACATTATGATCCAGCAATCCTGCTCCTGGACATATATCTGGAGAAAATCATAATTTGAAAGTATACAAGCATGCCAATGTTTACTGAAGCATTATATACAATAGCCAGGACAAGGAAGCAACATAAACATCAATCAACAGAGGAATACATAAAAAAGATAAGGTACATATATACAATGGAATATTACTCAGCAATAAAAATAGCATAATTCCATTTACAGAAACATGAATGGACCTAGAGATTGTTATACCGAGTGAAGTCATACAGAGAAAAATAAATATATTATATTGCTTATATGTGGAACCTAAAAAAAAAGTACAAATGAACTTATCTACAAAACAGAAATAGAGGTATCAGTTTAGTTCAGTTCAGTTGCTCAGTTGTGTCCAACTCTTTGTGACCCCCATGAATCACAGCATGCCAGGCTTCCCTGTCCATCACCAACTCCTGGAGTTCACTCAAACTCATGTCCATTGAGTCGGTGATGCCATCCAGCCATCTCATCCTCGGTCATCCCCTTCTCCTCCTGCCCCCAATCCCTCCCAGCATTAGTGTCTTTTCCAATGAGTCAACTCTTCGCATGAGGTGGCCAAAGTATTGGAGTTTCAGCTTCAGCATCAGTCCTTCCAATGAACACCCAGAACTGATTTACTTTAGAATGAATTGGTTGGATATCCTTGTAGTCCAAGGGACTCTCAAGTGTCTTCTCCAATACCACAGTTCAAAAGCATCAATTCTTCTCTGCTCAGCTTTCTTTATAGTCCAACTTTCACATCCATACATGACCACTGGAAAAACCATAGCCTTGACTAGACAGACCTTTGTTGGCAAAGTAATGTCTCTGCTTTTGAATATGCTATCTAGATTGGTCATAACTTTCCTTCCAAGCAGTAGTGAAAGTGAAATTGCTCAGTCTTGTCTGACTCTTTGCGACCCCATGGATTGCAGCCTACCAGGCTCCTCCGTCCATGGGATTCTCCAGGCAAGAATACTGGAGTGCATTGCCATTTCCTTCTTCAGGATATCTTCTCAACCCAGGGATCTAACCCAGGTCTCCCACATTGCAGGCAGAAGCTTTAACCTCTGAGCCACCAGGGAGGCAGCAAGGAGTAAGCGTCTTTTAATTTCATAGCTGCAATCACCATTTGCAGTGATTTTGAAGCCCGAAAAAATAAAGTCTGACACTGTTTCCACTGTTTCCCCATCTATTGCCATGAAGAGATGGGACCAGATGCCTTGATCTTAGTTTTCTAAATGTTGAACTTTAAGCCAACTTTTTCACTCTCCTCTTTCACTTTCATCAAGAGGCTTTTTAGCTCCCCTTCACTCCAAAGGCGGTGTCATCTGCATATGTGAGGTTATTGATATTTTTCCTGGCAATCTTGATTCCACTTGTGCTTCTTCCAGCCCAGCATTTCTCATGATGTAAAATAGAGGTATAGAATCAGAAAATAAACTTATGGTTATCTGGTGGTTCAGATGGTAAAGAATCTCCCTGAAACAAAGGAAACTCAGGTTCAATCCCTGGGTGGAGAAGTTCTCCTAGAGAAGGGAATGACTGCCCATTCCAGTATCCTTACCTGGAGAATTCCATGGACAGAAGAGCCTGGTGGGCTACAGTCCATGGGGTTGGTTGCAAAGGGTTGGACACAATTGAGTGACTAATTATTATGGTTACCAGGGTGTAAGTGAGGGAAGGGATAAGTTCAGAGACTAGAACTGACAGACAACACCACACTACTATATGTAAAATATATAACTGATAATGACCTACTGTATAGCACAGGGAAATTAATTCAATAACCTGTAATGGTCTATATGGGAAAAAAATCTAAAAGAAGATCAACATATGTATACAGCTGCAATCTCAAAAACAACAGAATGTCATTCATTTCCAAGGCAAACCATTCAATATCACAGTAATCCAAGTCTATGCCCCAACCAGTAACGCTGAAGAAGCTGAAGTTGAACGGTTCTATGAAGACATACAAGACCTCCAAGAACTAATATCTAAAAAAGATGTCCTTTTCATTAAAGGGGACTTGAATGCAAAAGTAGGAATCCAGAGATACCCGGAGTAACAGGCAAACTTGGTCTTGGAGTACAAAATGAAGCAGAGCAAAGGATAACAGAGTTTTGCTGAGAACGCACTGGTCATAGCAAACACCATCTTCAAATAACACAAGAGAGGACTCTACACATGGACATCACCAGATAGTCAATACTGAAATGGAGAAGCTCTATATAATCACCAAAAACAAGACTGGGAGCTGATGTGGCTCAGATCATGAACAAATTATTGCATAATTCAGACAAATTGAAGAAAGCAGGGAAAACCACTAGACCATTCAGGTATGACCTAAATTAAATCCCTTATGATTGTACAGTGGAGGTGACAAAGAGATTCAAGGGACTAGATCTGATAGACAGAGTACCTGAAGAACTATGGATGGAGGTTCGTGACATTGTACCTGAGACAGGGATCAAGATAATTCCCCCAAAAAAAGAAATGCAAAAAAGCAAAATGGCTGTCTGAAGAGGCCTTACAAATAGCTGTGAAAAGAAGAGAAGCTAAAGGCAAAGGAGAAAAGGAAAGATATACTCATTGAATGCAGAGTTCCAAAGAATAGCAGGAGAGATAAGAAAGCCTTCCTCAGTGATCAATGCAAAGAAATAGAGGAAGAAAATAAAATGGAAAAGACTGAGATATCTTCAAGAAAATCAGAGATACCAAGGGAATGTTTCATGGAAAGATGTACACAATAAAGGACAGAAATGGTATGAACCTCATAGAAGCAGAAGATAAGAGATGGCAAGAGTACACAGAAAAACTATATAAAAAAAAAAATCTTCATGAACCAGAAAACCATGATGGTGTGATCATTCACTAGAGTCAAACATCCTACAATGTGAGGTCAAGTGGGCCTTAGGTATAATTCTTATGAACAAAGCTAGTGGAGGTGATGGAATTCAGGTTAAGCTATTTCAAATCCTAAAAGATGATGTTGTGCTGCACTCAATATGAGAGTGCTGCACTCAATTACCAGCAGATTTGGAAAATATGGCCCTGGCCACAGGACTGGAAAAGTTCAGTTTTCATTCCGATCCCAAAGAAAGGCAATGACAAAGAATGTTCAAACTATGGTACAATTGCACTCGTCTCACAAGCTAGCAAAGAAATGCTCAAAATTCTCCAAGCCAGGCTTCAACAATATGTGAATTGTCAACTTCCACATGTTCGAGCTGGTTTTCGAAAAGGCAGAGGAACCAGAGATCAAATTGTCAACATCCTCTAGATCATCAGAAAAGCAAGAGAGTTCCAGAAAAACATCTACTTCTGCTTTATTGACTATGCCAAAGTCCTTGACTGTGTAGATCACAACAAACTGTGGAAAATTCTTAAAGAGGTTGGAATACCAGTCCACCTGACCTGTTTCATGAGAAGTCTGTATGCAGGTCAGGAAGCAACAGTTAGAACTGAAGATGGAACAATAGACTGGTTCCGTATGGGAAACGGAGTATGTCAAGGCTGTATATTGTCACCCTGCTTATTTAACTTATACGCAGAGTATATCATAAGAAAAAGCAGGCTGGATGAAGCACAAGCTGGAATCAGGATTGCCGGGAGAAAGATTAATAACCTCAGATATGCAGATGACACCACCCTTATGTCAGAAAGTGAAGAAGAATTAAAGAGCCTCTTGATGAAAGTGAAAGAGGAGAGTGAAAAAGTTGGCTTAAAACTATCAGAAAACTAAGATTATGACATCTGGTCCTATCACTTCATGACAAATAGACAGGGAAACAATGAAAACAGTGAGAGACTTTATTTTGGGGCTTCAAAATCACTGCAGGTGGTGACTGAGGACATGAAATTAAAAGACTCTTGCTCCTTGGAAGAAAAGTTATGATCAACCTAGACAGCATATTAAAAAGCAGAGATATTACTTTGCCAATAAAGGTCTGTATAGTCAAAGCTATGGTTTTTCCAGTAATCATACACGAATGTGAGATTTGGACTATTAAGAAAGCTGAGTGCCAAAGAATTGATGCTTTTGAACTGTGGTGTTGAAGAAGACTCTTGAGAATCCCTTGGACTACAAGGAGATCCAGCCAGTCCATCCTAAAGGAAATCAGTCCTGAATCTTCATTGGAAGGACTGATGTTGAAACTGAAACTCCAATACTTTGGTCACCTGATGCAAAGAACTGACTCACTGGAAAAGACCCTAATTCTGGGAAAGATTGAAGGCAGGAGAAGAGGATGACAGAGAATAAGATGGTTGGATGGCATCACCGACTTGATGGACAATGAGTTTGAGTAAGCTCTGGGAATTGGTGATGAGCAGGAAGCCTGGAGTGCTGCAGTCCATGGGGTCACAAAGAGTTGGACGTGACTGAGCAACTGAACTGAACTAATGTTTATATACAACTGATTCACTTTGCTGTACACCTGAAACTAACACAATGTCATAAATCAATTATATGCCAATAAAATTAATTAAAATTAAAGAAAATTAAATCTAGGGAGTATTTTTTCATCCACGATAGTCTTTCCAGTTCCAAAATTCTATATATCTAATTAACTTTTAGAACCAAGTTGGCCAAAGTCAAGGCTTCAATAAAATTCTGAAGATATATTGCTAATCAAAAATGAATGAATCATTATATTCACAGGTATATTTCCTGTTCTTGTGAATATTCATCAAAATTTTATGCTTTCATTTTGCTGAGATACTCATTGTTCAAGTATTCACTTTACACTGTCTTAAATTGCTCACTTTGACTCATAACCTTTTCACTGCTAAACAATGGCAACTGATTTTATTCAAGGTCAGTATTGTAATGGAAGCTGATATTCATATCTCATAACTCAGTCTGGCTTAACAAGGTTATGGTAATTCACACCCATATTTATGACTTCTTTTAAAACACTTCACACAGAGAAATCCTGGGTCTTTCTTCATCTGTGTTGGGCAGATATTTTTCAAAGTTAAAATGTAGCATAAAAGCAGTATTGCACTGTAAAGCAGACTCTCAAGTCAGATATAAGTTTCAAGAGTTAGCCTTATAGAACTACACTAAGGATAACAGTTTTTACTATTTGCCATAGTATTGCTAAGAGGCATATCATAAATTCTTGACTTCTGCTAAACACCTACGGCCACTCTCAAGAAATATGCCAAGGCCAGGAACATTACAGTACAATGGAAAAATGAACATTATAACAATGGATAGTATACTTAACATTTTGCTGGTTACTTGACTAAAAATATAGCTAACCATTTTGGTTAGCTGAATTGCTAAATCAAAATCCAATTTTCCCTATTTAGTGGAAAAAGCAACATGGCAAAGGCTAAGTACTATCAATCCCCATATGCCCTTCTAAGCCTCTGACACTCTTTAAATGATCACTGAAAAGAAATTAAATAAACCTCTATTGTGAAGCTTCATTCTCAAATTATTATAGGAAACTAAAATTTGAAAGATAAAAATATAAATCAATTTATTGATTAGACTGAGATCAGTTAGATGAGAGAGGGATATAGATATTTTCACTGCTTAATAGGGTGTCTTAATATACTGTCAAACTCACATTTTACAAAGACACTTACTTTGTAATGATAGTACATATCAGAGTCACCTTTTGGTCCATTTAAATAAGAAGCTTGTCTTTAATAGAAGAACTCTCATTAAAGGCAATATTTATCATCCTACTGCATTCTGCCTTTAAAATTTAAGATAAATCTAATAATTTTTCATCAGATAGTATAGCTGAAAATACATTAGTGACATTTCAATCCTAATAATAAAAAAATTTAAATTGCTTAAATGTCATTCCTTAAATGGTATTTTTTCCAATATTATTTTATTTTTGAAAAAAATTATAATAAACAAGTCTTATTTTCCTTATCAGACCTTTTTTAATTTAATGTCCAGAACTTTGTCACATTATTCTTCTGAATAGGATACCCTTCTTAGAAATTCACTTGTATGACCACTTAAGGTGAAAGTGAAAGTAACTTAGTCATGTCCTAGCCTTTGTGACCCCATGGACTGTAGCCTGCCAGGCTCCTCTTTCCATGAGGATTCTCCAGGCAAGAATACTGGAGTGGGTTGCTATGCCCTCCTCCAGCAGATCTTCCCGACCCAGGAATCAAACCAGGGTCTCCGGCATTGCATGCAGACTCTTTACCAGCTGAGCTACCAGAGAAGTCCTGTATGGCCATTACCCATCATTTAATATACTATAAGTCTACCTCACCTGTTAAGCTTTACCAATCCTAGCAAACCACAGTGAAAATCATTTAACTATAAAATTGTCAAAAAATTATTTGATTTTAAATAAGCTATGCTATGTAAGCATAAATGTAGCTATGTGAGAATAAGACTGATTCTCAATTTACTTGACAATAATTTCATGCCTAATTATTTAAGTGGCATCAATATATATTTAATATGAATATATTGAAGATATATGTTAACTATGATGTCTATATGTTGTACAAAATATGTATTCATAAAATATAGTGTAGCTTCAGACTAAATTATATTTTTAGAAATACATACATACAAATACTACATACAAACTGACCTTATTTAATAGTCTATTTACCCAATTACTATTAAGTCTTCTCTAACTCCTCTCAGCAGAAATACTATTGACCTCTTCCTCCACTTCTTAAGCTCTCCTATCTTTTAGTTTCTGTCCACATTGCAGTCCTGGTTTTACACTTACCTCTGTAGTCACCAATTTTCAGTCTACTTTATATATCTTATTCTGAATACTGCATAGTATCATAGCTTCATCCTGAGTCTTGGTTTCTTTTCTCTTTACTTTCCCCTGAGGTATATTTCATTTAATTAAAGTTTAAACAACATGATTACTACCCCATGCAAATCTTAATCAGATGGTTTATTAGGCATATTAAACATAATAAATCCAATGCTATTATTGTCCTCTTCCCATCATTTTTCCTTTTATAATCTTACAATCTTGGGTAAAAATAAAAATCCATAATTTATACTCTTTAGATAAATAGATTCCAGAAGAACTTATCACACAAGCTACATTAAGTGAGTTCGTACAATTGCTTCTAGTACTATAAGATTAAATTTGTGTTGTTTTGAGTAGTAAAGACTGTGCCAATTGATTACAGCAGCAAGAGAAAAATTAATACAGATATTTTAAGGAAAAATATCTCAACACAGCAAAGGAAATACATTAAAATATATTCTCTGATTCATCTAATTTTCATTCATTAATATGAATTTTCATCTAATATTCCCCAGACACTTGAGTAAAATATGAAAGAGAAGCTTCAAGAAAAACAAATTGGTTCTCTGACTTTGAAGAAAATAG